>CAUYON010082661.1:0-134933 GCA_963573935.1 Arctocebus calabarensis
CTATGGCATCACAGCTCACAGCAACCTCCAATTCCTGGGCTCAAGCGAGTCTCCTGCCTCTGCCTCCCAAGTAGCTGGGACTACAGGCGCCCGCCACAACGCCCGGCCATTTTTTGGTTGCTGCCGTCATTGTTGTTTGGCAGCCCGGGCTGGATTTGAACCCACCAGCTCAGGTGTACGTGGCTGGCGCCTTAGCCCGCTGAGCCACAGGTGCCGAGCCTTTTCATGTTATTTTTTAAAAACCTTGTATGTTTCTGGCTATGTTTATTTCTAGGCATTTAGTACTTTTAAATGGCTGTATAGTTTTTTGTTTCCTCATTATATTGTCTAAATGGTTTGCTACTGAAATATATATTAATAGAAAACTTGTTTCTTTCTACTTTTCTAACCAGTAGACATTTTACCAAACTCTCTTTTTAGTTCTAATAATTTTTTATTTGATCGTTTTGGATTTCACAGGCAAATGATATCTTCATCTGAAAATAGTGATATTTTCTTTTCCAATATTTAGACTTTGTATTAAGCCTCTGGTCAGCCATGATTATTTGATCTAGCAGGTTACAGTCTAGGCCTGGGAATCACGGGTAACCTCAGGTATGGCTTAGTAACCTGGGCACCTCCTTCAACATTTGGGCTGTGGCCAAGAATAGGGGAGGACAGTAGTTTTCTCTTATTCACAGTTTTGCTTTCTGAGGTTTTTAATTACCCGTGGTTAACAGTCTAAAAATATTAAATGAAAAATTCCAAAAATAAATAATTCCTAAGGTTTAAATTTCAAGATGTCCTAAGTAGAGTAATAAAATTCTGCATTATCAGCTTGGTGCCTGTGGCTCAATGGGCTACCAGCCACGTACACCTGAGCTGGCGGGTTCGAATCCAGCCCCAGGGCCCACCAAACAACAATGACGGCTGCAACCAAAAAATGGCTGGGCATTGTGGCGGGCATCTGTAGTCCCAGCTACTTGGGAGGCGGAGGCAAGAGACTCACTTGAGCCCAGGAATTGGAGTTTGCTGTGAGTTATGATGCCACAGCACTCTACCCAGGGTGACAGCTTGAGGCTCTGTCTCAAAAAAAAAAAAAAATAAATAAATAAATAAAAATTCTGCATTATCTTCCTTGATCCCACCTGGGTCATGAATCTTCCCTTTGTACAGTAGATCCACACTGTCCACACTGCCCAGCTGTTAATCCCTTAGTAGCTATCTTGGTTACCCGGTTGACTGTTGTGGTTTTGCAGTGCTTGTGTTCAAGTCACCCATATTTTCCTTAATTGTCCTGAAGCACTAGAGTGCTATGTCTGATTTATAAATGAAACTTTGTTATAAGTATGTATGTAGAAGAAAAACCATAGTGTAAATAGAGTTTGGTACTACAATTTCAAGTATCCACTGGGGGGATTGGAATGGATCTCCTGAGAATCAGGCAAGACTACTGTGTATAAACGTTTATGTCATGAAGACAAAGAGGACAGCTGGGCCAGCATGACCAAGGTACCATTGTATCACAGCTGCCATCACAGACATCCTTGTCAGCAGCCTGGTTTGGTTCATACACCTGCCACCTGTGCTTCACTCTTAATAAAAAGTCTGGTCATATTTAAGTTGAGAATGGGCATTAAGTGTGATGGATTACACAAGAAGATTTTCCTCATCTGAAGGAATTTCTGCATACTGGAATAAATGCTATTTAATCGTAATGTGTTGCATTTTTAATGTTCTACTAGATTCTCTTTGATAGCATTTGATTTTGTATTTTTCCATCAATATTTACAGATGAGATTATTCTATAGGGTTTATAAATCTGTCTTTGTTGGGTTATGGGATTAGATTTTTACTAGCTTCACAAAATTATAAATGAAACTTCCTATCTTTTCATATTCTTTGGAAAATTATAAATTTTATGTGAATTTTGTTTTTTTGAGAGAACTCATAAAACTATCTGGACCTGGTGCCATTTTATGGCCATCTTTTTAAAACTAAAATTTTACTATGCCATAAGCTGGGACTTACTCATTAATCACAGGATAAAGTGAAAATGACAGGAAGATACAGTATAATTTACTCTGCATCAGCTCTCATTACCTCCTATCCCTTACTTTATGCCACAGCCATCCCTAACTTCAGGAAATTCCCCCAAATTCTACAGTGGGAGAAGGTGGGATGGAATTTTGGTTTGTTCAGTATGGAATCCCTGGCACTGTGAAGAAGCTTACCTTTGACAGGTATTCTCTAGATTCTTGTGGAATGACATACACTCTGTTAGAACTGATGTATCTTTTGGTTCATATCAACACATGTTCACTGAGAATCTCCTCTGTGCTTGGTCATGTTCTGGTCCTGCAGGAAGAGTCCCAACCCCTACCTTCAAGTTGCTGGCTACTGAGGAAATAGGTAAGTAAACAGACCTTTATAGATAGTGGGATAAGTGCTGGGAGGGAGATAGGTATGGGAGCACCGAGAGGGGCCATCTGGGAGGAAGAGATCAAAGGTGACTTCCAGGAGGAGGTGATCCTGGATTTAGTCTTACATAGTGAAGAGAAGCAGGGATAGGTAATTCCAGACTAAGAGGATGCCATGAGCCAAAGACAAGAAGGAAGATGGGTGATGATTGTTACTCATCCTAGCATGTGTTCCTGGGTGCCCAGGACTTCCAAATCAGCACAGGAGGCAGAGCGAAGCTTTTGAAATGTGTTGCATTACTTTACTACTAAAAACCCTTTAACAGCTTCTTAGCTCACTCCAGATAAATTCCAAAGTCCTAAGTATGAGTAAAAAGATCCACACAATCTGGCCCCCTGTTTCTCTGTGTTTACCTTATAACTCCATTGCAGCCATTGCTCTCTCTTGGGCAACATGAACACTCCCCTTTGCACAGATATGTTCCTTCTGCCTGGAAACCTGTCACTTTCTTCAGGTCTCTGTTCAAATGTCACTAGTGAGTGAGGTTCTCCTTGACTCCTATACAATATGACAACTCCCTCATTTAAACTTTTTGTCCTTATCCTATCTTATTTTTCTCCATACTAGTAATGTCACCTGATACTACACAAAACACACACTAAATGATTTTTAAATTAAAAAAAAATTTTTTACAGGGATTTTGCCTTGTTTACTCTCTTTTTTTTTTTTTTTTTGAGACAGAGTCTCAAGGTGTCACCCTGGGTAGAGTGCCATGGTGTCACAGCTCACAGCAGCCTCAAACTCTTGGGCTTAAGTGATCCTCTTGCCTCAGCCTCCCAAGTAGCTGGGACTACAGGCACCCGCCACCACGTCCGACTATTTTTTGGTTATAGTTGTCGTTGTTTGGCAGGTCCAGGTTGGATTCGAACCCACCAGCTCCAGTGTATGTGGCTGGCGCCCTACCCGCTTGAGCTACAGGTGCTGAGCCTGCCTTGTTTACTCTTGAACACTCAGAAGAATGTGCTCAATGCTCATTGAGTCAGGTGTGGCTGGGAGCAGAGTGCAGTGGAGAGTGGAGGAGAACTCAGTTCAGGCACCAGTAGATGCAGAAGGCTGGGCAGGGCCTTGGATGATGGCTGAGGAGCTTGGACCTTTTGGAGGTGACCAGGACCCAGGATAGGGTAACTGAGTCAAACTCAGGGACACGTTAGGGATGGTCACAGTGACTATCAGGAAGAAGGTGGGCTGTGGGCAGGAGTGAGATTGGCAACAGTGAGAATGAGTTATCCCAGTGCAGACAAGAGGAGGACTGGTTATGGGGTGGGGGGGAGGAGGTGAGAATGATGCTTGGGTTACTGTCCTGGCCCAGGGGAGAAGATGCCATTCATTGCTGTGACCCTCAAGGGGGAGTTTCTGATTTAGATACATCAGGCCTGGGGCTTTAGGGCCCCCTCTTAGAGGTGTCTTGGAAGCTTTGGCCCAGGTGGGTTTAAAGCTTGAGAAAGGCCTAGACTAGAAGGAGTGGTTTGGGGGCTGGCATGTGAGATCTTGACATCATTGGCATTGTCATCATCACTATTCTCATAACCTTCATCCAGAGGTGTCTAACCTTTTTTTTTTTTTTTTCCTGCCTCACATTAGAAGAATAAGAGCTGTTTTAAATACACAAACACTAATGAAAGCTGATGAGCAAAAGAAAAGGCCTATGGATGCTTTTCATGCTATCTGACTCCACAGATAACGAAACAGACCTTAAATAATCTGCATGTGGCCGGTGGGCCACAGGTTGGACACCCCTGAAACTAAATTTATTGACTGTTTCCTATGTACCAGGCTCTGTGCTCCAGGCTCTGGGTGGACTTCTTTCTTGATGTGTTTCTATAATTCAGGGACAGGCTGCTGCGTAGCTCACGACCTGCTCTCTAGAGGAAGAAGCCCTGGTTTGGAGAGTTTGCCAATTTCTGTGGTGTAAACACTATGGCTGATTTCAAGTTATGAACATGCTGTCACTAACTGCGGAGTGGGAGATGTAGGGTGGCCATTGCCATGTGGCATTTCCACCACAGATACAGCAGACAGAACCTGGAGAGCACAGATGGTAATAAAATGAAGTATCATGTTTACATGGATGGAGCTGGAAAATATTCTTCTTAGCAAAGTGTCTCAAGGATGAAAGGAAAAGTATCCAATGTACTCAGCCGCTCTGTGAATCTAATTTATAACTCTCTATGACAGCTATAACCCTATTACAACACAAGAATTGGGGGAGGGGACAAGGGAGGGGAGGGGAGGGGGGAGGATGGGTGGAGGGAGAGTAATGAGTAATTGATGGTCCACATTTATGGTGCATCTTAGAAGGGTACAGGTGAAACTTACTAAATATAGAATATAAATGTCTGTACACGATAACTAAGAAAATGCCATGAAGGCTATGTCAACCAGTTTGATGAAAATATTTCAGATAGTATATAAAACCAGCACATTGTACCCCATGATTACACAACCATGATATAATAAAAAAATAAGAAACATAAAATCAAATGAAGTAAAGTTAGAGGAAGGAATGAGTTTGGAGTATTCATTACCTTTGATTTGGATATCATTTATGTTGTCATAAGTTTATATAATTAAAAATTTTTTTTGAGACAGTCTCACTCTGTGGCCCTGGGTAGAGAGCTCACAGCAACCTCAAACTCCTGGGTTTGAGCAATCCTCTTGTCTCAGCCTCCTGAGTAGCTGGGACTACAGGTACATGCCACAATGCCTGGCTATTTTCTTTTTATTTTTAGTAAAGATGGGGTCTTGGTCTTGCTCAAGCTGGTCTCAAACTTCTGAGCTCAGGGAATCCACCCGCCTCGGCCTCCCAGAGTGCTAGGATTACAAGCGTGAGCCACCATGCCTGGTCCTATATAATTTAAATTTTTAACAAAGGCTTAACAACTAGTTCACAAAATTAACTCCTAAATATGCAACAACCAATCTCACCACGCTCCTGCTTCTGTCCTGTGATGCAGATGCTGTGGTCAGATTGGTGAAGGGAGAGCCAGCAGGGTAGTCTTGAGTAAGTATGTTTTCTCTCCTCAAGCATCAGTTTCCTTATCTGTGGAATGGGGACAATAAAAGATCCTTCTGGGGTGCTGGGGAGGTTTAATGACCTAGTGCTTATGGAACCTCTGGCATATGGCAAATGATTGATAAATGGGGGGTAGATAGCTAGTGTGTTATAATTAACGTGGATCCTGTCCCTAAAGTATTTCTTCACCGTCTAGTAGAAGGAGGGGGCCAAAGACTCCACACATTCACAGGACTCCAATCCGGGCAGCAAAGGAAGGCTTCCTGAAGGAGGCTGCATTTGAACTGGACCTTGCAGGTATGGAAGAAAGTGGGTCCATGGAGTGAGGCATTCCTGGCTGATAGTGCAGGAGGCGGCAGGGATTCATCTGGAACCTGGGATGCATTCAGCTGAAAGGAGGGTTGAGGCTGGATCCAAGAAGAAGGAAGCTAAATGTCAAGGTAGAATCTGAACTTCACTCCACGGGCAGTGGGGAGTCACAGCAGCCTGCTTAGCAGGAGTGGGGATCCAATTTGCCTCCTGGAACATCAGTGTGACCGACAGGGGATGAGGGCCAGGAGGGGGCTGGGAGGGCAGTGGTAGTGGTCATACAAAGGGCTGTAGAGATGGAAGCCCACCCATCTGGGCTCCTTCGTGGGACCTGGGCAGGACTGAGTGTCCCTTGGCCCCTTTTCCCTTGGACCTCATGGGGAGGGCCACAGGACTCCTCCCCCAGTGCTCCAGCCTCAGCCCAGCAGCTAATCCTGGTGACACTGGGTCTTGAGGCTGGGCGGGGCAGCCGGGCAGCTGGCCTCAATTAGCTGGGGAGCTGGGTCTGGACAGTGTCATTAGGAGAAACCCAGAGCCTGGCCATAAACTCTAATGAATGCATTAATGGAAGGCTTGTGCGCCTCAAAGGGGGAAAAAAAGCAGGTCTAAATAAAGTTATTAACACAGCCCACCTGTGCTCGGCTCTTGGCCTGTATTGTTCAAATAGCCCATTAACTCCTGGAGCATCCAGTCTTGAAAGGGAGCCCTGCCTCTCTGAAGCAGACGTTTAACTGCGTTCATATAATTCAATTAGATTCCGCAGTCCTGGTCCAAAGGCATTCTCTGGGCTTTCATCTCCGTAATGGCCTGCAGGCCAGAGCGGGGAACAGGGGGTTAAAAAGAGGGGCTTGGTACCTGCCTTTTGGCCTGACCCTCCCCATCACCCGCAGGGCCCTCCACATGTTTCCTGGGCAGAGCTTGTCCACCCTTACTTGTGCTCACAGTGGCCTCCCATGCTGGGATTCTCATGCGTTCTTGGTCGAGTCCCCAGGCCCACGCCCCCATCCTGCCCCACCTCCCTGTCAACCGGCTCAGCACACCATGCCCCAACTCCGCTCAGCCAACCCTATTAATAAAGAGTTAAGAAAATTCATTAGGAAGTAGGTCTTTTATAGATTCTGTTAAAGCCTTCTTCCTACTTCTGTCACTGAGCAAGGATAAAAATCCTTTTATCACTCTACAACTTGTTAATGTTCCACCCCGGGAGCACTTCATCTGTAATAAACATCTTCACAAAATATGCATCCCCAGAGAGGGGCTGCTAATTTCCTCAAGGCCTCACACATGTAAGGGATTTTATTGCCTGCAGGTGCTTCATGATATTGCGTGAGCTTCTAATAAACGTCCAGTAAACCGCAGGTAGTGCCTTGGAGAGAGATGGGTCCATGCACCTGTCCAAAAAGGGCCTGCCCGCACCTCCAGGCCTCCACCTTCCGTGGCCAGACGGCTCCCGAGCTCAACTTGGCCCTTGGGATGCTCGCAGGTAAGGTCCCACAGCCCGCAACTCCTTGACCCACTTACAGAGCCCCGGGGTGCCAGGAAAGTCCCACCCTGGAAACTATATACCTTGGCGGGAATCGCAAACACGCGAAGATGTCGGAGATGTGAATTCTTTTTTTTTTTTTTAATTTCTTGGGTTTCTTCCCTTGTTCATTTCGGGAGAATCACCCCTGTTATGCTCTATTGCGGAGGTGGGATTCTCTACACATTGGACTTCCCGGTTTCTGAAGAACTGAGATGGAAGGAAAAGAGAGCTTGCTTCTCTTAAGTGTGATTCATTTGAAATGTGTTCTGTATATTCTAAAGGCAGTTTTTAGAATGTTAAAATAGTCGCTAGAAAAATACGTTGGAGCTCGGTCGCTAGAAAAAAAAGATTACTAAAGGAGTAATTGGAAGTTTGCATTTAATAAATATCTCTTTCCTCTCTGGGATTCTTTCCAAGTTCTGATCACATGAATCGCAAGGTACGTGTGGGGAGAGTGCACCGGGCGTACTTTGTGGTGGGGGAGGCGTGCATGGCACCAAGGGCTGCTGCCCCAGGCTCCTGGGGCTCACATAGGTCCAGGAAGGGGATGGGGACTGGAGGATTGCTCAGATCAGCACAAGGTGCCTCTGAGCCCCGGGTGGTGGTGTGATCCTTTCTAAATCAAAGACAGCTTATGGTGTCTCTAGTCTCTAAATAACTGGCATTTCTGGGACACCTTCACGGTGGTAGGTCTCTGAGGGACATGACCTGAGATCTGGATGTTGGCTGCAGTTTCTGTGAGCTTGTTTTTTTGTCCAAGTCTATAAATGCTGAGTGTGGCTGGCTCAGCCCGCTGGCCTAGTCCCCTGGGTGCCCACGCCAGCTCCAGCCACACACACTCTGCCCGGAGGAAGCCACCCAAGCTAGGGAGAAAAGAAAGAGGGCCGCTGGACTCAGCCCTCCTGTGGCTCACAGAGACATCACACTGGGCCCAAGGAAGCTTCTGGAAAGACAGATCCCAAATGGTTTTTGAAAGTGCTGAGGAGGAAAAGCTAACTTGGCCATGTGTGCAGGACCCCTCCTTCACAGCCGGGGGCGGGCTTCAGTAGAATCTAACAGGCTCAGGGGCCAGGACTCCGGGGTCACTGGCCTGGGGTGAGAACTCAGAATACAACACCACCATTGCTGCACACTGCGCCGATGGTTACACGAGGCCCCACACTCCTGCACAGATCTTGCTGTGGCTCGGGGAAGCTCAATAGGACCTTACCTCTGGGACCTTACCTCTGGCCACCTCTTTACAGGGGAGGCAGCTGAGGGTTGCCTACTCGGGAGGTATCAGGGCTTGGCACCTTCCCACCAGGCCTTTGCCGGAAGGCCTAAGTCCCCATTTTCCAGATGGCAGGCTGAGGCTCAGCCAGCAGCAGGGTGACCTGCTCTAGCCCTGACCTCTACCTCCTCCCCAAGATGTGGCTGCTGCACCCCCACATCTCTGGGCCAGGAGGAGAGAGGGGTCATTCACCCCCTGCCCCTGTCCCGCTGGCCAGCCTGGCCTGGCCCAGCAGAAGCCACGGGAGGGCCAGGGAGCCTGGAGTGGTTTCAGAGGCATGAAGGACATGATGAAAGCCCCGGAGCACTGGCCCAGCCGAAAGGTTAGAGGAAGCAGGATTATTCCGCCTGGGGAGCGGAAGGCCCAGGGGGCAGGGGCCCTGGCTAATGGTGAGCACCAGATGCTGACCAGCTGTTCTTTGTCTCCCTGGAGGCCCAGCAGGACCAAAAGGGCTTCTCCTGCAGCAGGAGGGAGTTAAGGGGGATAGGAAAAAGAACTGGCTGAAGGAGTGGTTGGGCTGAGAGGGGGAGAACCATCCTCTGAGGAACTGCAGGAAACAGGACGGCTGCCCCTAACCTGATTGAGGGGGCCAGAAGGTTGAGCCCAGGCACCACATCTATAAGCAGCAAGGGGGGTGACATGAGAGAGTTAGGCTTGAGGACTCTCCTCCACTAAGGGCCTAGTCTGACTTAATCTGCCACCTGTGACTGCCCAGCCCTGCCCTGGGGACCAGAGGCTGAGCAGCCCCTGGCAGGGTCAGCGGGCTGAGGTCTCAAGCCTCGAATCTGAGCCTCTGAGGTGACTGCCCCAAGCTCAGGCCAGGAGATCAGAGGTCTGGGAGACCTTGAGTCCCGGAGGCCTGGACCTGGGCGGGCCCAACACAGGCAGGCCCACAAGTGAAAACTTTCAGCAGGCAACGCTCCTAGAACATCCCGGTCATCAAAAGAAACAGTATTTTACTGTAGCATTAGCAAGTCCTGTGAAGTCCCAATGAAGTTGGGTGCTTTAGAAAAATCCAACTGAAATGTCTTGCTGTCTGTGTCTGTTCGCCTGTTGGGCGAGCCAGCCTGGCACTGGCTTCCTCACAGCCTCAGTTTCCTGGTCCTAAAGCAGGGATCCAGTCACCATGCAGGGAGGTTTTTGAAGAGAGGAGTTGGCGAGGCCCACACAGCTTCATTAATGTGTGCACAGAGCGTGGCAGCTTCCTTCCGTTCTACAGGCCTCAGACTTCACTCCAACCTCCAACTTCTGCATGGGAAACCTGGGGTGCAGAGGGAAGATGGCACAAGTTAGTTATACAGCAAGTCGGTGGCCAGCCGGGCAGCATTCCCAGCCAAACATGAAGTGCTGTTTTCTGGATAGATTCAATTTTGCTTCTAGCTGCAAAAAGTGGGATGTCCCTGCCCAGCTTCCTCAACCTCAGTTGGAACCCAAGGGTTGCCAGATAAAATACAGGATGCACCCTCACATCAGATAAATAAGGGATACAGTTTTTAGGATAAGTATGTCCCATGCAATCTTTGGGACATATTTATACTAAAAAAATTCCTTTTTATGTGAAATTTACACATGATGGGATATCCTGTATTTTTATTTGCTAAATCTGGCAACCCTACCCAGGGGTCTCTCCCTGGAGGGGCTGCCCCATCTCCTCCCAGGGAGAACCTTTCAGGCCCCTTCTCCGGGAGCTGAAATTCCAATAGGAGTCACTTATTCTCAGATTATGGAGGCAGCAGCAGGCTGTGATCATCCTTCTTCTGGGCAAAGAGCAGATAATGCATTTTCTCGTGACTTTATTCTTTCAGTGTATGTTTTTGGAGGGGTCATGGAGGGGAGATTCTTCACAACGGGAATTATTTATCCAAGAAACGAGGCCCTTTTGATTGCTGTTTGTAGAGAACGTGGTGGTGCCAACAGCCTGCCACTGTAATCTCTGGTTTCTCTGGAAGGATATGGAAAACAGCCGACATCGCAGGGAAACTTTTCCTTCTGAGGCTTCTAGGACCTCATTGCTTCAATTTAAAACATGAAGGATACAGGTGGATTTTTTTAGGTGTTAAAGTGGAAGGAAAGAGTAAGATGAAAGTACAAGCAAAATTTCCCAGAGCAGGAATATGGTTCCCTGGAACCATGGGATTTCATTTTTCAAATCATTGAGGACTTTAAAAAAAAATTATTTCCAAAGGGGCCCTTGCATTTACATATGAAGAGATTCAGAAAAGCTTTTTATTTTTCCCTTTCTCTCTTCCCCTCTCTCTCTTCAGCTAAGACAAAGATGTTAAAGATAAATTATGTGAACGAAGCAATCAGAAAAAAAATATTTGCAGAGTCAAGAAAGATCTACAGAACGTGAAAAAAAGGAAACACTAAAAGCAAATAAAAAGCATGCTAGAAAAAGATTTTATATTAGATTTGCTTTAAAATAGTTTCACATTTGACTTTCTACTTTGGTGTGCTGTTCTAATCACAATTAGTTTCAAAATACCATAACCTTGAATTTTGACCCATTTTTCTCACTTTTCCCAAGTACTTGATGATTTTTATTTTTTAAACATCTTCCTTGGATCAGAAGAAATATTCTTATGTGGAATAATACTATATTTAGTGTGTTTTCTTTCTAGAATGTTTTTCAAAGACAGTCAAGCTCTGCTCTTACAATGGCAATATTTACAGAGGCAAAACCCTAACTTCAATTAACTAACTTTGATTAATTCTTCAATCAGAATCAGCTAAAGTCTGAAACAACGGGGTGAGTCTCGCACAGGGCACAGAGCAGGGCTGCACCCCATTTCTACCTGCCGTCCTTCCTCTTCCCTCTCTGAGGGTAAACCCAACCAAGATGGAACTCTCAGCCCCGTGCCTGGAGCTAGGAGGCGCGGCTTGATGTCAATTATGGCCCAATTCCAGAGGTGCCATCAAAGAGTTAACTAGGATGTCCCAGTGCGCAAATGTGGGATAATTGGGAAACAAATTCTACAAACATCTTGAAAGGGGCAAAAGACCTTTGATCTTTCTATAGAGAGGGAGACATTACAATGCTGTCTGCCTTTTGGGGCCTGCACACATCCCTACCAGGTTAAAGGATGGCATCTTTCTGAGAAATCAGCCGACACCTAATTCCATGGTACCTTAATTATCCTAACTGGTTTCGTATGGCCAAAGGCATTTTCCCCGAAGATTAGAGGAGAAAAAGGGACTGACAAAATAATTAAATATGCAATTTGCCAAGCGTGGGCAATATGGCTTTGAAATCACCTTTTCAGGAAGTTTTACCGCTTGTTCATTGACATGTATATTGCAGGCTTCAGACTTTTATTTAAGCTCTTTTGATTGCCTTAATGGATTAATACCCGAGTACCATCAGCAAAGGGGCAGCAACCCAACCAAGGCTGTTTCTAATTTTGAAAATATTGTGCCCGCTTCCTCTGGTGTTATGACAAAAACAAGTAGGTAGAATTTGCCTCCTCACTTAAAGCAACACACTGATCCCCTCAAATAATTGCTCCAAGTAAGAATCTGCGTGTCACGTGTGGTGTTGTCTGTTACAGGAACCTTCCATGGTGCCAGGGCCCAGGGTGCCGGCGGCGTGGGCAGGCCCGGGCAGGCCTGCGTTGCGCACATTCCGGGCTTGGATCCGTTTTGGGTGACATTCCCGAAACCAGTCTGTGTCTCCGGACGGCTGAACGCCTCTCAACCCAAGGCCCCAGCAGCGTCCAGGGGTGCGGAAGAATGTGTCACTGGTGTGCTTATAACTCCCGACATGGGTAAGAAACATTCCATGGAGGTGGGGAGGGCTGCTCATCAGGATTTGGAGAGGAATCTCGGCTTAGGCCCTGCTCTATCCCAGGGAGGCATCCGGAAACCGGAGTTTGCTGTGGGGGAATAGTTTGCATTCTGTACTTACCACGGGGAGAATTAGAGTTCAGAGGAGGAATCAGTGGAAATGATTGCACCATTCCCATCTTTTGGCTAGGCTGGGTGTCTGGGGCCTCCTCTGGGGACATGGGGGTAGTTTTGTCTGGTCTGGGGCATCTGGGGTACCCAGTGGGCAGAGGACAGCATCTGGAACACGCAGAGTGACTTGGTGCAGAGGGAGGCTGAAGTGTAGGAAAAAGAACACAGAAAATGAAAGAGCCGAAAAGAAAGACAAAGCGAAAGAAGAAAGACCCACATAGATCCCCTCACACACTCTGGGGTATATGACAGCAAGATCGCCTTTGAAGGTAGAGGGACAAGGCCTAATTGTCCCAGGGATGTGCACGGCGGCCTGGCTTTTTCATCATTCCCAGAGCTCCCTAATGAGGCTGTGGCCTCTCCTGGTGGGAACTTAGCTCCCTGAAATCAGCTTTGATAGAGTGGATGGACCGTCTGGGACGAGTTACTGGGTTTTCCTCTATTCCTTTGAACCCTGCGGTGGTTTTGCTCTTTCATGGCAAACCGTTGGGACAAAGTCTCTGGCCTCTGTCTTGGGGCAGCACAGGCCATCCCACATCCTGGGGCACCCAGGTGCGGGGGAGAAAGTGAGATGGCAGGCTCTAGAGGGGGACACTGGCCTGGCGGTAGGCAAGGAGGACACTCTGCTGGGCTCAACATCCAGACCCACTTGCCAGCCACGCATGGTCTTCTGGCCCCTGGTATTAAGCATCATCTAAAATGTGTCTCAGCAGGTCACAGTAGCGCCGGGGACCCTGGCTGTGTCCTGAGCACATGCAGCGGCATTGCTAAGACACCGTGATTGCTCACTCGATGCTAGCTCTGAGCCAAGTGTTTGCCGCTTTTACAGAACAGAGGCTCCAAGAACTAGGGGACTTATTGAGATGGAGTCGGCAGCCATCCCACTGCCCTGCTCCCAACCACTGGCCTTCCCACAGGGGCAGGAGCCCTAGCTGGCTCTCAGGTCCCTGGACACACCAGTGCTCTAGCTGTATAGTCCTGCTGTCATTATTTCTTGCCCATGACAGCTTTGTGTAAGGCCACAGCCATGAAGTCAGCAAAACCCTAGCTCTGAGGTCCCTGGACACCTGTCCTTGCCTCCCTCCCTGTCCCCCTGAGGAATGTGGTGTCCGGAGGTCTCCCTGGGTCACAGCTCTAGAAGGGGTGGGGGATGCTGAGCCAGCCACCTTGGGGCAGGGGGAGAGGAAGGGCCCCGGCACTAGCAGCAGCCACCTTCGGAGGCTCCCAGTCCTGGAGACTTGTCTTTGATGATTAAACACCCTCTTGGGTGATTCCCCTTTCCATGTGAGGTGCTCCTTCCTGGCCAGCAGTGGCCAGGGAGAGGCTATCTAGCCCCAGTGGCAGAGATGTCCTGGTGTCAAAGGCAGCTCCAGAGAGCCCTGGCTGTGGCCGAGTGTCCCACCCCCTCTTCTGATCCATGCCCCAGCTCTTTCAGCTTTTCAAGGGGCCCTTGTCCTTCTCTCGGCTGCTGCCCGTTTGTCCTCCACTACTGCTGCCCAGAGGGGCATCTGGCCCTGAGTCGCCACTGGCTGGTCACCTTTATCTCTGCAGGCTGGCCAGGCTACAAGGAATGATCTCAACTCTATTCTAACTCATGCAAAAGAGGGCATCGGTTGTAAGCTTGAACTCACTCCATCAAGCACCCACTTGGTGCCAGACTTTGGGCCAGCAGGGGGGGGACAGCGGGAGTGAGCGAGATGTGGGCCCTGCGTTCGCGGAGGTGTTTCAACTCTGGTGAGTCACACGCTTCACAGCCATGTGGGACATCCCAGAGCACAGCCACAGCACGAAGAGACAGCTGGGAAAAGACACTCTTTCTTGGTTTCTGGTGACAGCCCACCATGTCCCTCCGGGGCCCTGGGGACAGCATATGTCAGGGAAGCCACACGGGGCAGCTTCACGTTCCCATCGTCCCGGCTCCCTCAGCAGGGTTGAGGCGGAGCCGCGGGTGCCGTTGGGAGTGGAGGTTGACGTTTCTGCTTGTGCACCAGAGGGGTGTTCTTTCCATGTCGCCTTGCTACCGTGTCCCCGGGGGCCTCTGGGTCACTTTGTGGTTACAAAGTACAAAGGGACAGGAAATGATAAGAGGGGCACGATGAGAAAAAGGGATTTTACGCCCAGGTTTTCATTATAAAAATATCCAGGCTTAGAGAAAAGCTGAAAGGAGAGCACAGTGGCCGCCCCCAGGCCGGCGTCCGTACACGAGTGGCCACACTCGCCCCCTCTGTGCGGACGCACGTGCGCAGCTGTGTGCTTTGTGCTCCAAGTTTGAAAGTCCCAGGTGTCACCCCCTTCGTTGGAGAGGGAGGATTTGAGAATTAGAATAGGAGACACTGTGGGGCATTAGTGTTTGAAAGGCCTCCTTGGGTTCAGTTCCCCTGTGGGGGAAGGACGCTCGGGTCCCAGAGTTCCTGAGCTTGGAAGAGCCGTGTGCCTGTGCACAGAGGCACTTGGGATGGGCACGGGGTGGGGGGCGTCCTCCCTGCTCCTGGGGACAGAGGGGCCCGTTCTCACAGCTCTCCCCCGGTCCAGAGAAAGGGGAGAGTGGGAGCTTGAATCTCTGTGAAATCTGGCAGATTGGGTTCCCCCAGGTCTGGGCTCCCCCTAAATCCTAGCTTACCGTGAGGCCATGGAAGCGGGACTCTGGTAAGGAGATGTAAGGCCTTCCCAGGTGCTGGCGGCACCTTTCTTTACCCTGCAGAGGAGCCTGGAGATAGGGACTTGTCAAGTGCCAAGACGCCCACCCACCGCAGTGCTGAGATGGGTCCTTGAGACCCTCAGCTGTGATGTCGGAGAGGCTGCAAAACCTCCCTCTGACTCGGGCAGGCACAGGGGTATACACTGCCTGTGCTTACACACTACACATGGCAAACAGAGGGCCCTGGGCGCGACCCTGCCTTCCTCAGTGTGTGGGGCCGAGTACCTTACAGGCCCAGGAGTGTGGCCCTCGTCTGTGTGTGAGGCCCGGGGGCAGAGGGCTGCCTTTCGGTCGACATCCACATGTGTGACCATGGACCTGGAAGTCTCAGGATGCTAATCCGGGTGTGTCCTCATGTCAGAACACGGGCCTGCATTCGGTGTGATCTTAGAAGCTGCGTCTTGGTGGAGAAGAATAAGAGTCAGCCTTATAAAGCTGACATGTGCCAGAACACGGGGACCTTGAACATGCTGTGCTAAGTGAAATCAGCCAGTCACACAGAGACAGATCCCGATTGATTGCAGGTACTCAAGGTAGTTTCACACTCCTACAGACAGAAAAGAGAATGGATGTTCTCAGGAGCCAGGGGAGGAATGGGGAGTTACAGTTTCATGGGGACAGAGTTTTAGTTTTGCAAGACAAAAAGGATTCTAGAAATGGACGGGATGATGGTTGTACAATAGTGTGTGTGTACTTAAATGCCGCTGAACTGAACACTTGAAAATAGTCAAGGTGGCAAATTTTACATTATCTTTATTTTACCACAATTAGCAAAAAAGTGAGGTTTTGGTGCTTGTGACTGGCTGTGTTATAAGTTGTTTGGTTTCTGAATGACGGTGGCAGCCATCCCCGTCCCCATGTGACATAGTTGCATACTACTGTTGACTAGGAAGGAATACTGTCCTTTTTCAGAGAAAAATCTAATAGAGCCAAAGGTACAGTCTGGGGGCCGTCCGAGTATCAGTATCAGAGACTCCCGTTTCTGGAAATGCTACTGTGTTTGGCGTCAATCTCTCCAGCCGGGAATGAAACAGAGGCATTTTGTTAAAGGAAAGAACTTGATGAGAAATTGTTTTATGAAACCCAAATTTTGGCATGTTTTCACGTTTTAGTTTGTCAGAACACAGAGTAATAAATGTTAAACATGTTGTTTATTATTATGCATGGTTGATTTTTTACGATGACAATTTTATTTTAAAGTTCTTCATAGTCACTGCGGGGTGAGGTGGGGATCCCAGGAGAGAAGACTAGGAGAGATGTTTTATGGTTTATTCCAGCAGGACTATGGGGAGAATCGTTTTTATTAAAACAAAACAGACACCACCACCAACACAAAGAACGAGAGGGGGAAAAAGGGGGCAGCCCAGGCCCCAGCCCCCTCCCAAGGGCTGGGGTGGTGGCCAGGGCTGTTCACCCGTCCGGGTTACAAACTTCAGAATGCCGCTGCAGTGGCTGTGGGGCCCCCGTGGGATAAACCTCAGCTCTCTCTGATCACTGTGATCTTTGTTCCCGGGACTGATACCCTGGTGGCTGGTTTGCCGTTGTAAATGGGAGCAGAGAGTGGCCACGCAGTCCAAGGGCCAGGTCTCCCTGACTATGCCGTGTGGATGGCCCAGCAGGATTGCCATAAAGTCCGTTCTGTGGGGGAGAGGGGACCTGCTGTTTGAATTTCTTTTTCTAACTCCTTGTCTCTGCCATCAGTGGATGGGGGTGGGGTTGGGTTCCAGCCTCTAGGTGGACTGAGAGTAGTGAGACCCAGGAGAGCACCATGACCTTCACACTTGGCCCTATCTCACACAGGCCAGGCAGGGAGTCTTCCCTCTGAATATCTCGGTCCCCTTCACTATAAAAGGGGTCTCTGTGCCCACCCTTCTGACTCCTTCCTAGGCGCTCAGCCTGGGCTGGGTCTTCTGTAGGCCCAGAACACTCCACTCAAACCCCAGACGGCTCTGTGTCCAATTCTGAATCCCATTTTCAGGTGAGGAATCTGGATCAGAGAGAAGGAGCCACCTTGCCTGAACTTGGGGGCTAACATCCCCAGTAGTGGGGGCCAGGGTCCTGGGGATATCTGCTCAGAATCTGTGCAGGAAATAGGCTGGTCTAGGTGGGTGCTCTGTGCCCAAGAGGTGATCTGGTACTTGGCCTCAGGGCTGGGGAGGAGGTGCAGGCTTCCGGGGATGCAGGGATCCCAGCTCTGAGCAGAGGTCAAGGGTCCTGGTCCAATGGCCACAACTTTGCTCAAGTCCAGAGAGTCTCTCCTTGGATGGAGCTAGGGATGTGGAACTCCTGGGTCTACACTCCTGGTGAAAGTTTGAGCATCTGGTTCAGGGGCCGAGTCCCACCCTACAGCTGTGCCAAGATGACTCCCAGTGTCCGCCTGGCAGTGGGGCCCTCTTTTCTGGGCTAGGATGATGGGGAAGCAGTTTTAGGGAGCCCCCAAGAAGAGAGGCAGAAAGGTTGTGGCCCTGGTCTCGTGTCGCACAGCACAGGGATGAAGGTCTACCTGTCCAGTCCTTTCTGAGGCCAGTGGTGGGCCAACAGGAGTCTGAGGCTGGGGTCCGGGGTGGGTGGGACAGCCCAGGTGATAGCCCTACCTCCTCAGCTTCCTGTGGCACACTAGGGGCATGGAGTGGTTTGGGGAAGGAAATGTGCCCCCAGCACTCCCTACCAGGGACTTGCTAGTCACATTCCTGCTTTTGCCTCCAGCCTGGGCCAGTGGGTTTGAACACAGATACTGGCCGAGGCCAGCTGAGGCAGGCTAGGCAGGGGGTAGCGTGGGGTCCCTCCCAGATTTGGCTCAGAAACATGTCTAGCCAATGGTCCAAGCCCCCAGGCCCTCTTGATCACCACCCCTGCCATAGGAAATGCTTTTAGGAAAGTCAAGGCAGGAGATCCGGGAGCATAGGCTGGGAGTGAAACAGCCGCCGACTGCTGGCTGCTCTGCTGTCCCCGCTCACAGAGGGGACTCGGCTTCTGCCACTCTGACCCGGAGCTTCTCCAGCCGTCACCACCGAAGCCTCCAGCTTGATGGCTGGATCCTCCATGAAAGGATAAGGATCACATTCTTCACTTTTTAAGTCGCACAAAAGCTGTATGCATAATTAATGTGCAATAAATGTGAGCGGCTGGAAATTAACTAAATGAAAAAACGAATATACTTAATTGTGAAAATTTAATTTTGCTTTTATTCTTTTTCTTTCTCTGTCTCTACTCCTCCCCTCTCTCCTGCCCTTTTACAACTTGTTATATTCTTAGAGCCCTTCAGATCTTGCTGGAGATCATCTTCTCAAAGACTCGCCTCCTGACCTCTTGCCGGGGAGCTGAGGACGAGATTAGCTTTAAGCTGCAGCCTAGTCAGTTACGTTCAACTGAGGATCTGAGAGTGTCCACGAGCCCGGTGTTACTCGGAAGCACAGGGAGTATTGTAATCATGCCCCGAGATCTTCCTGCGGGGACCTCTGTACCTGATTTCAAAGGTGTCCGTAGAAACAATTTTGAGAGTTGCCTTTGGAAACTGGGAGGGCAAGTGCATCATGGCATTTAAAATTCTTAAATGTGAATTTGGTGGCTAAAAAGCCACAGGACTAAATACGTTATATATATTCAAACAAAGCATTTTAAGCAATAAAATATCTAAGTCTCCCTTTCTTTCTCTTCTTCCTTATAATTTTTTAAAAGGACAAGACCTTTTCTAGGTGGTAAGATCAGTGGCAAAATTTCCCAGTGGAAAAATTTATCGACAGATTCTTATTGTCACATCTCTTAATAAAACCTGAGGGTTTGATTTCAAGAAACAATCTATCCACTTGAAAAAATTATTTCTAAAAATGTTTTAAAGAATAAAACACTCTATTAACAGATACTTTGGGATATGATTTATTGCTCATGCATAACAACAACAATAACCTAAAATATCAAGTCTCAGGAAATAAATCACTGCTGATCCCATCTCCCTTACATGCCCGCTGTTTTCCTGTTTCTACTGTCTTTCCCAGCCCCGATCTGTATCATCAGATAATTTAAAAAGAGGCAGAAGAACCAAGAGACGAACCTGGTGTCATCTCGGCTGATGGGGCAAGAATTGTGTTTTTAGGGCATCTTAGTTTGTCTTAGTTCGTAGCTGGCCCTTCACAAGCCTTTGGAAGAGAGACTGTCGATACAGTTGTTACGCTTGCTGCCACCTCTGCCCAAGTACCTGGTCCTGTTTAAGATGAACTGCTGTCATCCGAGAGCTGCCTGGTTGTCGGGGACCACAGGCAAGCTGTAAATAACCAGATTTGTGGCTGCAGATCATCTCTGGCGGGCTCCGCCGCAGCCCAGCTGGCAAATGGGGCTGCCTCTGTGAACAGGTGGCCCACAGGGGGCTGAGGACAGACAGTGGGCTGGGTGGCAGGCAGGTTTCTGCAACAGCCTTTAAGGACCAGCCTGATTCCATCCTGAAACCTCCACCCGGTATCCGGCTGGGCCCTAGCCTCAGACCTTTGCATTAGACAGCTTCTGACACGTCGGCTGTTGTCATAGGAATGCAATATCCTCTGGAGGTCCCCTTATTAAAAACCAAGGCTTGCTGCTGCTGCCCAGGATAGATTTCTATTCCATTTGTATTGATCACAGGGAAATGTCTCATTCCCTGGTTGACAGATATGGCCAGCAGGGAGTTAGTTAGCGTTTGGTGGAAAACATTTGTTTCCACGCTGATTTGGAGGACCCTGAGCCAGAGCTGTGGTTATATTCACGAGGGCATGATAGGTAATCTCTAGCTATGATATAGAATTTCAGATGTGGGGTTTGCAGTCTTGTAGAACAACAGAGCCTGCCAGGGGCTTCAGAAAGGGTCCAAAGCAGCTGCTTTGTTTCACACTCAGGGCAAAGGGAAGTGACTCGACCCACCCAAGATCTCAGAGGTAGTGGCACTTCTAAGGAATTTATTGTACAGATAGATAATACCTGTCAGCATGCAAAGAATAATCAGCACTGTTTGTAAAGGCACAAGGTGAGAAGCCACCTAAATGCTCATCCTAGGAGGCTGGGTAAACAATTCTAATATCAGGCAGAATCGTGTGAAAAACTGGTTGAGAATTTTTGAATGTGGACAATCCCACATGGATCAATCTAACCCATCTATTGAATAAAATGGCATGTAGTCTTAAAAGAGATGGTAAACTCTCCAAAGATAAATTATTAAATGAAAAAAGCAAGCTGCAGACAGAGTATCTGTTATGCTCCAAAGGAGCTTTTATGCAAGGAAACATACCGTATTTGCTGGGAGAAGCCCCTGCTCTCTGAAAGGAGACATGAGATTGCTCTTGGCGGATGCTGCCTTGGGGAGGGGAATGGGGCTGATGTGGGACTGACTTTTTGCTTTTGCTTATAGCCTTCATAACGTCTGAATTTTATATGGTATGTGTGTGTATGACAGAAAATAAAATTTAAAACAAAGATTAAAATGTCAATGGAGCCCTCATTACTATGGGTTAAGAGCTCAGGAGACTCTGTGGTCTGAGAACACTGGGCTTTAAGTCATTTCATCTCTTGGAGCCTCGGTTTTCCCATCTGACAAGTGGGGGTAATGATCGTATTAACTTCATAGGGGGAAGTAAAGGTTCATTTCAGACATGAACGAGAAAGCTCAGCATAGTGGCACAGAGAAGTTGGTAAATGTTCCACGTTGTCAGGCATACAGATCATAACACACACACACATAATCAATGATCGGCATTTTGGTTTTCTTGGAAGAATATTAAAAATAGCTGTGTGTGTTTGGAGTCTGGAGTTGAGATTCCTGAGTGTTGCATCTGTCTGGGGGACCATTTTGCCCTTGCACCGATGGCCGCCCAGGCTGGATTTACAGGGTTGGATCATGATTTTTTTTCTGGACTAGTAAATGGTCTTCCGCATCTCTGTGTACACAGGCAGGTGAACTAATAGAATTAAGCTTATTGGTTTAATTCCTCTGGGCCCCTTTGGTGAGGGGAGAGCAGCTGGATGAATATTTTAATTAAGCTCTGACACCCAGAAGTCAAAGTCCCCAAGTGGTCCCATTGGGCAAAGTCTTGCAGTTTGGGGTTTAATCAAGTTTGGCTTCAGAGTTCAAATTTCTTCCTGGACAGAAATATGTCATTAGGCGTCCAAGATTTCCACTGGAAAAAAATACAACTTGACTATATTTTCTCTAGAGAATGACACCATGATTCGATTAGCCCTTTTTCCTTGACATTTTGCCCACTTTATTAACTTCTGCTTTGCTTTTAAGCAGGCAACTACTGTTTTACTTCCCTGAAGAAGCTCATAATATTATAATTCAAGTGTCAGGACAGATTAGGTTAAACGAACTGTGTAATTCCCGAAGGAAAACAAACTTCAAAACGGACGAGGTTTGCCTTGTAACATGTCATGGATTGCATTAGCGTTGAACGGGCGAGTCTATCACCTAATGTGCTAAAGTTGGCTCAAATGTTCCCCACTCTGCAAGGTGAGAAATTACTTAGCTAACCAAACATTTAGTTTTCCTCTCTTTGCATTCTTCCTTTATGAGATCCTGAATGTGACATTTTCACCAAAAAAATCTCTGTGCTTATTTGTGAAAAATGTATATTAAAACCAAACCCATCAAATGGAAAGAAATCACAGATGGTTTTATTCACAAGCAGTAGAATTAATGGCCTCTCTTCTCTTTATAAATATTAGAAGCAGATGAGTTCATTACGATTTCACCCTAATAAAGAAAACCTGCTTGATTTCGACAAGACACGGACTTATCTAGCACATCTACTAAATAACAAAGGCACTTCCCACCCCTGAAACACTGCTCAGAAACACCAGCTTTACCTGGATGGCTTCTAAATTAATGAAAAACACTCCAATCCAAAGACAGCAAAAGAAGGAGGGGGGATGGAATTCAAGGGATTCTTGAAAATGTGACTGATTTTGAAAAGAGAGGGTTTTGAAATGTTTACTTTGTGGTTTGAAATTTTTACATCTTTCAACAAAGCGGGCAGAGAAGTGAAACCATCTGAAAGGGCTTTTGAAAAGAGCGATTCAGCACAAGTTGGACCAAGCGGTGGCTGCTTTATCTCGGGCAATCTGTGCACATCGTAAGGCGAGGAGGCCCAGCCCAGGCCCCTCCTCACCACGCACGGCCTCGCCAGGGCTTCAAAGCGCGGTTGGAACCTCGCCCCGAAGCAATGTGCAGCCAGCTCGCTCCTACCCCCTAGCGCTGCTGCGATGTGGTCCTCTCCTTAGTCACGGGGAACCCGAGCTATTTCTATTTGTGCCGCTTTCAGCACTTGTTAAGAAAGAAGTGGAAGGCTTCAGGAGAAACTGCAAAACATGTTTTTTTTTTTTTCTCCCCAGGGCCACGGCATTTGGGGCCACTGCTTATCCATCATTGCAAAGATTGCTGGAGAGAGGGAATGAGTCAGCCCTTGGTGGTCAGGTGGGGGCAATGAACAGAACATGGGCTGCTGTCCCGGGCCCTTCTTGGCTCAGCTCCCATGGAAGGGTGTGGGCTAGGCAGCTTCCAGAGAATGCCTCTAGGGAAGCCAGGGATTAAGAAAAATGGCATAGCGACTTGGCTTTGGTGTCCAATTCCACAGTTCAGGACTCTCAACCCACACTCCTTTCCAAACTCCCCCCAGCCCCAAGACCAACAGGGGGCTTACATTGCAGAGCTCAGACACCTGCACCAGAATCACGGCTGGGGGAGGGGGCGGGTGGCCAAGGTGGAAATACTATTTCTATTCAGCTCCTTAAAAGCGAATGAACCCCAGTACCTTTGCATGGTCCCACGAGCCTGCATCTTTCTTGCTGTTCTGCACTCTCCTCCTCCAAGTGACAGGCCCAGGTGGAGCTCTGAGATCATCCGAATCCTTCCTTCATGCCTCAGTTCCACATGTATCAAACTTCTGGGGAGATTTTTGAGGAAGCAACAAGTTTAAGCCAAGACTCATGATTGAAATTCTCCAATAAATCCCTCCCAGCCAAGCCCTGAGGGTCTGTGGTTGCTCTAGTGAGCAGGAAGGGCAGGAAGGGGGGTGTTCAGACTTCAAACAGGACCGGGGATGAAGGGGGACTGTGCCGGGAGAGGAGGCCACCGTCCAAAGGCTCAGAGTTAATTAAAGAGACTTCATGGTGGCACCTATAAACACAGGCCTCTCCACATTAAAGTACCCGCAACTCAGGTGCTATGCAAGGACGCCCTCTCACTCAGGCCAGTCTGGAAGGGGAGGAGACTTGCACCGAATTTAGGAGGGACATTTGCAGCCCTCTGGAAGGCCCCAGTGGACAGAAAGACTGTCCTCCCCCCAAAAGTTCCCAGGTTGCTGAGGAACTCAAAGTTCTCACCAAACCTTGAGGTCTGCTGTCTTTCAGGCATGGGACTGGCCACTTCACCAGGGAGATAGGGGCCGCCATCTCCCCATCTCATAGATGAGCAAAGTGAGGCCCAGAGCTGTGAAGGCACCAGGTAAAGGGCAGCGTGGGAAAACTAGTGTTGGAATTCACATGGTCTGGCTTATGCTGGCGATGGAGAGTGGACAGGGAGCAGCAGAGGACAGTTAGCCCTGCTTACATCCGACCCTCACCTCAGCCCTGCCCCCGGCAGTGACACTCAATCAGGTGCCGGTGATGTCTGGCCCAGCAGTTGGGCAGGGCCTCCCCAGCTTCCCAGCGACAAATGGTTCTCATTTGAAAGGGAGGTTATAAAAACACATGCCCAAAGACACTGTCAGGGAGCTGAGGATTAATCTCATTTCAGTCAAAGACCATTCCAAATATTTTTCTGGGGGGAGTGGGGCGGGAAGGAAGTCAGGGCTCCTGGCGTGCCCCTCAGGTCGGAGTCTGCAGACTGGTGATGCAGACTGGTGGGGGTCAGAGGTCAAGTCATACCTGGCTAGGCCGAGTAGGACCTAGACCGTGGCTTTGTGCCACAAGTCCCCAAGGTTGGCTTTGCAGGAGGCCTCCAGCCGGGCCTGGACACTCACATTGCGTTCAATATCTTGGCCATGTTTCAGAGTGGCTTAAATTGCCAAAAGAAAAGGAAGGATTAGGCGCCTGGGACATTTTCATTTTCTGGATGGTGTCAGAAAGCTGAGTGTTTTTGCCTAGTGACTTAACCAGAGAGGGCCCTGAAGATCAGCCAGGGGAGGGGCACTGCCTTAAGCCTCCTGCCCAGACACCTGCGGTCTACATAGCAAGTCCCCCTCTCAACCCAGAGACCAGACGGATTATTCATTCCACTCCAAGCCAGCAGCTCCCAAACTGGGGGGCCTGGGTCCCTAAATGGCAAACCGTGGGATCCAGGACGCGCAGGTCTGGAGCTGTGGGAGGGACCTCGGCTGAGCTTCCATAATAACCCCAATAGCGCTATTTAGTGAGCGCTCAGGGCGCCCAGTGCTTCTGTGTCACCCTACGCCAACCCTGTGAGGTAAGGACTTTTATTATCCCTATTTTACAGCTAGAGAAAATAAAGCTCAGGGAGGTGCAGGTGGCTGCCTAAGGCCTGGAAAGCTGCTCAATCTCCTTTAACATTCTTGACAACTTTCAAGGTAGGAATGAATGGTTGATCTCCCATTTTACGGATGCAAAAGTTGAGGCTCAGTGATGCAACGTGTCCAGGCCCACCTGTAACGGGAGGGTAGAACAGGGGGCTTGCGGTCCCAAAGCCGAGGCTCCGGCTCTTTCTGCTGATCGCGTTCTTGAGCGAGGCGAGCGCTGCTGCGGGTCCCAGGGGTCCCGACTCCACGCCGGCTGTCCTCCGCGAGCTGGCCGAGCGCCGCAAGAGCTGGGCCCCCGAGGGGTGCGGAGCGGTTGCTCGGCCCTCTGGCCTCCTGCCAAATAAACGTCCGCAGCGCAGGGATGGATTTATTTTCCGCCCATCGGAGGAGCTCCGAGGAGCTGCATTTCTTTTCTCTGAGGATCAGAGAGTCCCCTGCACGCGACTGGGCGTCCCGGCTGGGCCCGGCAGGGTGCAGCCGAGCGCCCCCGTGCGGCAAGACTTGAAACAGCCGGCGTCCCAGGGGCGGGGCCTCGCGTGGGGCGGTGCTCCACGCCCACCCAGCCCAGCCGCCTTGTAAGGGAGATGCTGGGACCCTCCTTTTACAGGAGAGGATATAGGTGAGGGACCTCCCAGGGACCCTGCATGGGCCATGGGACTGGGGAGTGGTGTTGCCAGCTGCAGAGAGCCTTTTCCTGGGACCTTCCTGAGGTTGTCCTGGCCCCTGCAGGGACCCACGCTAGGGAGCCCCCTCCAGTCAGTGGGGTGAGATGTTGGCGGCCCCCCCACATCGCCCTACGCTCTAGTCAAGCCCTACACCGTCCCATTACCCCAGCAGGACGTTCTGATGAGTGAGGAGGGTCTGGTGCTTAGCCCAGAAGCAAATTCCAAACCAGGAGCCTTCTGAGTCTCTGGTAAAATGTAGCCGGGAACATGGTGGGAACATCTCTGTGCACAAAGCCGGGCTCCCACACTGGCGGTCAGGGAGACGTGACTTACAGCCTCAGTACTCCTTCCTGCCCACAGGGGAGGGGTCTCATGGGACCTTCCTCTCGTCACGTGCCCTCTGCTGGGTCTTCCCCCCAGCAGTGTGCCATGCTCTGGGCCAAGCTAGCAATGGGTCTGCCCTCTGTTCCTCCTCCGGAAAGCCTCCGGTGGCGCAGGGGTACGTCACCAGGAGGTGGCAGAGCTTACCCTAACCTCCACACAACAGGACATCCCCCCTCCCCGCCCCTTCGGGTAGACATGTCCGGGCTGCGTTGAGCCACAGCACTGGAGCTGGGCAAACCTGGGTGGATGGATGCCCTGAGCTTCTCTGGCTGACTGTGCTTCTGAGCACTCCCTGCAACCTCGGTTTCCTCACCTGCTAATGGGGGACTCTGCAGGACAGCTGCGGTAACACACGTGAGGTGAATCACTGCTATCTTGTGTGTTTGCTGATGCCCAATGAACTAATGCAATACCTCCCTTACATCTGTTTACCTCTCACTTGGAACATCCTTCATCCCAGGCCAACCCCCTCTACAGCTCAGAACACAGGGAAGGTACTGGCAGGAAATAAAAGCCATTTTTAAAGGATAGGCAAAGATTCTTTTTTTTTTTTTTTTTTTGAGACAGAGCCTCAAGCTGTCACCCTGGGTAGAGTGCTGTGGCATCACAGCTCACAGCAACCTCCAATTCCTGGGCTCAAGAAAGTCTCTTGCCTCCGCCTCCCAAGTAGCTGGGACTATAGGCGCCCGCCACAATGCCCGGCCATTTTTTTTTTTTGGTTGCAGCCGTCATTGTTGTTTGGCGGGTCAGGGCTGGATTCGAACCCACCAGCTCAGGTGTACGTGGCTAGCGCCTTAGCCTGTTGAGCCACAGGCGCCGAGCCGGCAAAGATTCTTAAATAAGACACAGAAAGCACTGATCATAAGGGAAAAGACTGAAAATCCGACTATATTAAAAAACTGCTGTTCACTGAAAGATACTGTTAAGAGGGTAAAAAGGCAAGCCACAGAGAAGATATTTACACAAGCATGAGATAAAAGACTCGCTCTGAGGATATATACAGAAAATAGGAATAAAGCAAGAGAAAGATGGGCCAAAGACTTACCAGATCTTCACAAAAGAAGATATGTAAATGGCAGTACACATGTGACTGTATGTACCACCTCACTAGTCAACAGGAAAGTGGGACTTTAAACTGCAATGAGGTAACCCCTCACATTTATTAAAATAGCTAATAAAAAAAGTCTGAAAATATCAGTTTGTTAAGTATGTGGAGCAATTGGAAGTGTCACACACTATTGGTGTGAGTATAAATCACTACAACCACTTCCAAAGACCATTTGGAACTATTTGCTAATTCTGAAGCTATGCCCCATCTACAATCCAATGCTTCCTCTCCTAGGGATATTTGCAGCTGTGATGTGTACACATTTCCAATAAATAAGCCAATTTTCCCAAGCCACTTTGCATCACACGCCTGTTTCAAGATCAGTGCCACACTTTCCCTGTCATTAACATCTTACATTCGGATGGTATTGCACTGTGTTTTTTTTTTGTTGTTGTTTTGTTTGTTTGTTTTTGAGATAGAGTCTCACCATGTCGCCCTCTGTAGAGTACTGTACTGTCACAGCTCACAGCAACCTCAAACTCTTGGGCTCAAGCAATTCTCTTGCCTCAGTCTCCCAAGTAGCTGGGACTACAGGTGCCTGCCAAAATGCCCAGCTATTTTGTTGTTGTTGTTGTCATTGTTGTTTAGCAGCCCCGGTGCATGTGGCCGGTGCCCCAATCACTGAGCTACAGGTGTCGAGCCTGCACTGTGATCATTAGCTTTGCTGGGTCTGGATTTGGAAGAGTGAATCCCCTTTTTTCGCTATTTTCTTTTTTTTCTGAAATAGTTTAACTCTTGTAGACATTTATTCTTCCCTAATCATTTTAGTATTTTAGAATAACTTTCTCAAGTTCCCCTAGAACACTTGCTTAAATTGTTTTTAGGAAAGAATTTATGATTTTATTATTATAATTTTGTTAGAACCTTGATTTGAGCCAAATGTACTAATTTGAAAAGAGTTGACATCTTCGCATTAATTCAATGAATAAATATTTAAGAAGTGCCTATTTTGCCTTATTCATGGGGTACACACCAGGAATGAAGGCTTTTGCTCTTAAGAAGCTTGCATTGTTCTACTGAGGTTTCTTACATTGTTAAACTGCTCGGTCCATACTTTCTGCTCATTGAGATAGCCTTTGTCTTTTGTCAGAGTTCAAAAATCTTCATCAAAGTCTTCCCTTTCTTTGCTAGGCTAATACGTAGACACTCTGAGGCTAATTGAAAGGTTCTCTTATTTTCAACTTTATTTCTTTCTTGGTTCCGGAGTTGCTTTTATATTGTGCAGCTTTGCCCAAATCACTCATTGGTTGTAATAGTCTGTTGATTCTATTAGGTTTTCTATGCAAATGATTATATGACAAGAATGATGGCTTTTTCTCTTCCTTTCCGATCCTTAATTCCTTTTCCTTGTCCAGTATACACTGAGGAAATGGTGTTGGTGGGGCATGCTTGACATGTTCCTATCTTGAAGAGTATACTTACAAATGATTAATGCTTAGATATTCACCAAATTCATTTTCTGCATCAATTAAGAGGATTGTGGCAATTTTCTCCTTTGGTCCTTTAATGAGGTGAATTACTTGGGTTGGATGTTCTTCCACTATTGAACTGTTCTTATGTTCTCGGGATAATCCTTGGTCAATTCTAATGAATGATTATTGAATATACCCCTGAATTCAATTCAATAACATTTTAATGAGGATTTTAATAACCATGTTTATAAAACAAAACAGGCCTCTAATTTGTTTATGTGTTTATATTGAACTCATTTGGTTTGGAATCAACTTATCTCTTGAGTTAAGTTGGGCGGCTTCCTTCTTTTCCTATTTTCTATAATGAGTTGTGTCAGAAAGGATTGTCATTTCTTGGGAGTCTGAGTAAGTTCATCCACATGATGACTTGGTCCTGGGCATATTTTGAGGGAAAGAGGAGAGTCTTTGAGTTTATCTGAATTATTAAATAGTTGTTTGGTTTTCTCATACCAATTTAAAAATTTTATATTTTTCAGGTATTTGATGATACATAGTTAATGATAATATTCTCATTAACCTCTGTTGTAACCATAGTTATTTCTTATTTCAATTCTTATTTGCATCTTCATTTTCTCTTCTTGTCAGAAATTTGTCTTTTAGTCTTTTCAAAGAACAAAATTTTGGCTTTGTTCATAATTTCTATTGCTGTTGTTTCATTGATTCTGCTTTTATTATCCTTATTGCATATTTCTTTGCATTAACGCATTGCTTTCCCCCCCCACCTTCTTCAGTTGAAAGCTCAGCTTGTTTGTTTCCAATCTTTCTTATTTTTGGATAAATTTAAGCTGTACATATCATTGTATCTACTGCTTCAACTGTGTTCCACAAATGTGATACACAGTGATTTCATTATTATTTTGCTTTAAGATTTTAACAATTTCTTTAATGAGACCTGAGCCCCTTGCAGTTGTCTTGTTGGGTCCTGTGATCCATCAGGCTCCTGCTCCCCTCCCCTGGCATCCCCCAGAGCTGGGTTCTAAGGAAGGACCTGCAGTCCCTGGCAGCTCACCTTCCTGTCCCTCTACCACCACATGGACTCATGCTGGCTTGGAGTGGCTTGACCGCAGCTTCAGACAGGCCACACAAGGCCTGGCTGACATGCCCTTATCTTTGGTCTCTTTGGGGCCAAGGACCAGGTCTTGCCCAGGCAGGCCTGATGCTGGACGTCTATCCTGGTGTCCATCTGCTGATGCTTTTGCTAGGCCTGTGCTGGGTGCTCTGTGGTGTGGGATAACAGATGAGACATGGACCCCTCCTTCTATGTGCTTCTAGGAGCACCTTCTAGGTGTCTCACGCAGTGACATGTGGCACCCTGTGCAAGCCATGCTTGGCTTAAAGGAGAGAAGCATTACCTTGGTTGCTGAGGGGTCAAGATGGACATGGCAGGGGAGATGCAGGAACGGGGTCTTGAAGGATAAGCAGGAGTTTACCAGGCAGAAGAGTGGGGAGAAGGCATTCCAGGAAAAGGGAAGAAGAGCATACGCTAAGGTACGGAAGCATATGAGCGTCCGAGTTTGAGAAACCACAAATACTTCAGCGGGGGACAGTGGGGTTGGGCTGGACCCAGCAGGGAGGTGCATGGAAGCCCAGGGACTCCGCCTTCAGCCTTCAGCCCCGGGCGGTTGCGGGAGGGGGGCTTCCAGGCAGCATAAGAGGAAGTCTTGCTGGCTGAATCTTGGCAGTGTGGAAGGAAGATGAACGAGAGGAAGATACAGGAGGCAGCGGGTGGGCACGGGGCTGAGGCTGTGAGCCCGGTAGAAGGCTGTGGGGCCAGAACTGAAGCCAGAGTAGCAACAAGAGCAAATAGTGACTAGGTTTGAACCAAATTTAGTTGGCAGGACTGTCCAGCTGCCAATGGATGGTCCCTGATAGCACCAAATGTAGGTATGGGAGCCTCAGGGTCTAGGGGAGAGGGTGCAGCTGTTTCAGAGATAGAGGGTCCGAAGGGGGCAGTTTGGGGCTCAGGTAAGGTGGCACATTCAACTCGGATGTGCTAAGGGCAGGTGCTCATGGGACATCCAGGGGGAGACCTCCAGGAGGCTGCTGAAACTAGGGGAGACGGGCCAGTGACAGAGCCAAGCATGATTTAAAGACAGCCTGTACGGAGCTATGGCAGGGACACAGATGGGAGAGAAAACCCACGGTTAGGGACGAGCCTTGGTCAGCCTGGAAACTGGCAGGGAAGGTGGTAGGTGAGAAGCAGGGAGGCGGGTTGGACGTGTGCATGTGGGCTAGATCGTTAGCTCCTTGAGGAAGGAGCGTCAGCATGTAGATCACTGCTGCGTCCTTGTGCCTGGCTTGGGGCACATGTGAAGGTGCACCCATAGAAGGGCTTGGTGGACAGAGAGACGGGTGGTAGGTGGATGAGAGGACGGATGCAGCTCCGCACACAGCCCTGTCCTTGTTGTCCTATCTCTCACCCCCAGGAGGGTCCTCTGTATTCTCCACAGTCTCACCCTCTGGAGCGGGTGCCTGACCCTTGGGGACCTGCTCTGTGTGCTTTGTGTACACCCGTGCCCCCAACCCTAGGCCAGAACTACCAGGGGCAGATGGGGTCACCCAGCTTCACTGACTGGTCTGTCCTGGACTCCGGGTGAGGAGCCACGAGACAGCTGCATTGGGTCTCTGAACTGAGTGAACTTGGGTGGCCACGTGCATGAGGGCACCACGCTTGCTGTGAGCAGAGCCAGAGCATGAGACGGTGTCTGCCCAGGCACAGGCAGAGGAGGGGACGGGGACAGCCAGAGGGGGACCGAGTGCTGCCAGACTGGCCCCTCTCTGGTTCAGCCGCACCATCTTTGGGGTCCTGGGACTCTCCTGGGCAGGTGCAAGAGCTGTGTACAAACTGCTCATCAGGGCCCTGCGCATCAGTCCTCTGCGTTCCCAGTGTGGGAGGTCATGTCCTGTACTCCCTTGGCATTTCCAGACCCAGCATGTAGGAGCAACTCAGTTTTGTGGATACTGACGTACACAGACCCCAAGAAAAGACCCACACGTCACACAGTCTCTGCTCCATTCCCAAAGTCCTGCCAGCATCCACACTCCGTTTTCCCAGGGCAGGCCGTCGCGACAGGGCAGCTGCCCACATGCACAGATACGTGGTCGGGAAGTGGCACAACCAGACAACAGTCCGTGTCTTCGAGCTGCGTGTGGCGTGCCCTGCTTTGCCCCGGGTTTCCCAGGGAGGCCTTCCCTCTGCTCCGGCGGTGGGAGAGACCCGGGGCACCCCAGACGGTGGGGCTGGGGCAGGGTCCTCTCATCCACGGTGCAGGAGGCAGGGCTGGAGATGCTGACGCTCTTTGAGGACCGTCATGGTCCCCAGGAGGTGAGTGCTGAGCTATGGGTGGCCCCCATTCTCACTTCTTCCCACCAGAGTCTGGTGTGACAGGGCTGGAGGCAGTGACCTGCCAAGGTGGCAGAGAGCTCTGAGGGCGAGACCTCAACTGCTGGCTCCCCACAAGGACCACACTGTGGCCTCAATAGCCATGTCCGGGGTACAGATAAGCAGTCAGGACAGGACTGGAACCACCCCCAGCTGTGGCTGTGTCTCCACCACCCTCACAGTTGCCACACTTGGGCCCTGCAGACAAGGGCTTGGAGCAAGTGGGAGGTGCCCTTGCTGTCACCTCTGGGTCGTGCTCACTCGCGGCTTCACCGGCTTCCTGGCAAGAGGGATCTTCTCTTCCCTGGAGCGCCCCGCCGGCTACCAGAGAATAGCAGTGCTTTCTGTCCCTCCCCGAACTCCCCTCCCTTACAACTAGGTGGTCTCAACTAACACAGCACAGGGGTGCACCAGCTCTTTCTAGAAGGCTGACAGGCCAGGGAGGTGACCAAGTGATCATCAAGGACCCTGGCGAGAGGCTTGGGCATCTCCTGAGGGACACTGACCTCTGGTGGCTTTGAACACAACAGCAAACTGGGGGAAAGAGGTTAAACAAACGTTTATTTAACAAATTATATTAAGATACAGACAGTCACACAGTGAAACTTCCCTTTGCCAAGTACAAGAGTCACCTTGAATAAATACGCAGTCAGGACGTCGTCCCCAAGGTCCTTGTCCAAGGCGACAGGGTCACACAGCAGCTGGAATGGCCTTTGCAGGGGGAACAAAGTCCTGTTTCATGGTGGTGATAGCTGAAGCCACCCTAGACATGTGCTCAGAACAGATGAAGCAGCCTGGCCGCCATGAGGGTCCCTGCGTGGGGACAGCAGCCCTGGGGTAAGGTAGACTGGAATGGAATTCACTGAGCCCACTTCTGTGTGCCTAGAGGCACACGAGGGCCACGCCAAGGCCTGGCTCTGCCTTCATGCTCAGCCCCCCTCCCCATTCTCAGGGGAGCGGCAGGCTCGGACTCCCCACAAATGCCTGGGCATTGTGGGGCTCTCAGCAGGCAGATCTTGCACAGTGGCACGGTGACCGGCAGGGCCTAACGGCGGCCGGGAAGTCCCTCACAGGGCTGGAAACAAAAGGGTCAGCCTGAGGTTGTGCTTATGATGGAACAACCCCTCGTGGGGTCAAATCCTGTCTCTGCCACTCAGCAGCCTCGCACCTATGGACAAGCCTGTAACAAGGAGCAAAGAACATCCACTTCTGGGTCACTTTGTTTGGGAAGGGGAGGGGGATGACAGGAGGAGTGTGCTCAGAGTGCCTGGCCCCGTCCCCGGCCAGGAGCCGGTGCTCAGTGCATGTCAGTCCCTCTTGTCCTCCCGCTGACCTGCAGACTTGCACATGGCTCCCACCAGTGCCAGCGGCTTCTCCCATAACAAGAGCACGGCCACCAAGCAGTGACACCCCTCTGACCAGTGAGCAAGGGCGCATGAGGGTCTAACGGTCCTGTTATTTCTTTACTGAGACCCAACTGGGTTCTCTTCTATTCAGTGGCGGGGGTGTGACTGGCATCAGTTCTTGGACTTGGGGCGGGAAACGGCTGGATTATACATCTGCTCGTGAGCTTGGAGCCAGCTGCCTGCTCCTCCCTGCCTCTGTGCCATTTGCAAGGACCTTAGAGTCTTTGACTTTTGGGGGGGAGGGTCAGTGGGACACTGTGCTCTGGTTGGAGTCGTTCTGGGGGGTAGGGGGGGGGCAGAGGGACAGCAGCAGCAGTGAGAAGGGCTGGGGGACCGGAGGGTGAGGACAAGGCCCTTCCCTTCCCACTGCAGCCAGAGGGTTTGCAAAGGAAACAGTCTCAAAAGACACAAACGTCACTCAGTTCCTAGGTGGGAGCCGGAGTCCCACTTCTCAGTTCTCCCATGGTCAGGATAAGCCCCATACAAGCGATCACACGCGTACACGTGCACACACACACCACATACACACACGTGTGCTCATCCTACCCACTTCTCAGAAGGCAAGAACTGGAGGGTTCGGAGCAGCCTAAAACCTACCACAGATACCAACTTGTCCTTAATACTGTCACTGCTTAATGTCTTAAGCTGCCATTTGCTACAACATTCACAGTCAATGTTACTCTTAAACTAAGTCCCTAGCACTAGGGAAGAGGCTCCAGTTCGCCCAAGTCCACGCGGTTTGCCTTCCTGATGGCCCTGTAGCCCTGTCCATCCCAGTGGCTTCGGGAAGGTGTGTGGGGCCTGTGGGGTCATCAGTGGGGCGCTGAGGGCACCTGAAATCACCCTCACTGTTCGTGACCAGGGGCCCCACACTGTCACCTTGGAACCTTTAGGGCCCATTGCAGCTGTGGAAATGCCTTGTTCCCAGCCAGGGGAGGAGAGTGAAGAGCCATCACACATTACCTGTCAGAGAGGCTCTCATCGTCAGGGCATGGGAAGAGGTCAAAGGACAAAGTGCACAAACCGAGATGAAGGGGGCAGAAGTGACCAGAGCTCTGCCCTCTGCCTTCCCGCCACCCCCCACTGTGGACATCATCCCTCTCTGTGTGGCTCCGTCACGCAGGCCGCTTGATTTTGAACTCGCCACCATCAAAGAATCAGCAGTAGACACAGGTTCTGTGGGCTCCACAGGGCTCCCCAACTCCCAGAAACACTCTAGCTCACTTTGATGGAAATGGCGTCTGTCCATAGGTCTTCACAGGCACGTCCACCTGGGCCCCACAGATTCCACGAACCACCTTTTCCTGCTCAGGTGCTGCCTGAGGGGCCTGGGAGGGCCTCCCCCGACCAGAGGCACCTTCAGTCATCTCAGGTGGGGAGAGGTGACCAAATGGAGGCCAAGGTGTGGCTGAGGACGAGCCGGTCTGGGGCCTGAGATGCCGGGGCTGACTCAGCTGTGTGAGGTATTTTGCCCCTGCCTCTTAGCCAGCTGTGTTGGCCAGTTCTTCTCCTTATTCCTTGGAGCCTCAGCCCTGGCCACTAGTGTGGCACAGGTCAGGACCTGCAGCAGGATCCACGCCCCCTACCACATCAAGCCTCCGTGCCCAAAGAATATGACACCCACACTCGGAGGAATCAGGTAAACCCTAAGAGCGGACACCGTAAGGCCAGGCCGCCTGGGTGGCACCTGCCGCTGTTCTCTCGGCAAACGTGTGTGGAGTTGAACTCAGCACCGGTGCTGTGAGGGATGCCAGCACCAACGGGCACTCGTGGAGGAATGTCAGTTCTGAGTCAAGTTCAGTGACCTAGGTCAGAGGGATTTTTCAGAACACCTTGTTCCTGTTGCTTGAAAGCAGATGCTGCCTGGCCACAGCTTGGCTCTGGGAGGGGCAGGGTCCCTGGGCAGCTGGAGCTGTTGTTGGCACGTGGGTGTCCCTCAGAGAAGCCCTTGGGGTGTGGAGGATGAGCACAGCAGTCTGGGTCACTCCACCTCCTCCCCAGAAACCAGCACCCCCTCCCCCCTGACGTTGTGTTGGGGGATGAGTCCATGGGATGTCCAAAGTGGGGGTCAGGGTCCGTGCCGGGCCCACAGACTTCTTCCTGCCAGGTTTTCACTGGGTTGCTTTGAAATGCTCGGGGCACCTGTTCTGTGGCGAGAGGGGCTTGTTCCTCTGCAGCCTTGGTCTGGGATGGTCAGGGAGCTCTCGGGGGGGGGGGGGGCAATGCAAAATGCCACCCCCCAGCGTCTTCCAGGCTGACTGGTGTCTGCCGTGGGAGGTAACGTGAGCACAGGGAACCAACAGGTATCACTGGGTAGCGGAGCAACTGCCCAGGGCCCTGGGGGTGACTGTGCTGGGTGAGGTTTTTATAGGACAACTGGACACCACACAGACATGTTAGGAGCTGCTGGTCACTACAGCACACACAGATTAGTCGTGGTTATGAACAATGTCCCCAGGGAGGTTGGGGTGTCGTGTTAGGTGAGCTGATGACAGAACGTGTCCACTCATCTGCCCAGTGTCTCTGGCCACCCCTGGGTAGCAAGGAAAGGGCTGGCCGCGGTGGGAGGAGGCGGACGGACTGGTGAGGAGGGGAGCGCCCCGCAGCCCCAGCGCCATCAGTCGTCGGGGGTGGCGTCTGCTCCACACGGCGGCAGCTGCTGGCTCCTCAGGACTGAGGGATCTGCTGGCACCTGGTGGGGCTGGGCGGGAGCCGGGCGGCGGCACTCTGCTCCGTGCGGAAGCTGTACTCATACTGTGGGGGATGGGGGGTGGGGGACAGAGAGACACAGTCAGCTCACATCACGGGACGCCAGAGGAAGCCGCTCCCTGGCCTCACACCAAGAGCAGGCAGAGGCCCCGAGGCCACGTCACTGAACACCTGAACACAGCCACCGGCTGGGCTGGTGCCAGTGGAGGCCGCTCTGTGCCTGTGTCCGTGGGCACGAGCTGTGCTTGTGGTGTGCATGCACCTGGGACGTGTGCAGACGTGGCTCCGGGGACAGCCGGCTCCTGTGTTGGCCCCTGCTTCCCACAGGGCGAGGCCAGTGCTGAGAGCCTTGTTCTTTGCGTCTGGCTAGTAAGGAGTGGCTCTGAGACTCAACCCCAAACCTGAGCAAGGCCAGACATGGCCACTAGCCTCTGAGAACTCCTTGACGGGCCTCAGCCTGATGATAATGTGTGGTGACCCAGGGACCCTGGGGGTGGCGGGGGGGCACCTCTGACATGGCCCCATGCCCTCCACGTTTTCCTAACAGGATTCTCAGAGCCACTCCCTGATGGGGACCCCTGTGCAGTCCACACAGCTAGACCGGGTAGCTGTTGGGAGGGAACCTGTCCTCTGCCCTGCAGGGCCTTAACCCTCATGCTAGAGATCCAGCTTACCTAGCTGGCCCTGGATCATGGGCATGAGTTCCAAGTCTGATGAGAGTTTAGAGGGGGGGTGAGCACCTCTGCTGGGCACCAGGAGCCTGCTAGGTTCACAGCACCCAAACGCAGGGCCTGTGTGTGGCAGAGGGACAGGCACAGAGGTCACTGCAGGGTCTGGTAGGCTGCAGCAGGGTTGTGGGGATGGCCTGGACCACTAGACCAAGGCAACCCAGTGGTCACCCAGGTTTCAGGAATGAGGAGCTGAAATTATATCAGTGGTTATCAAACACTGTAAATACTTAAAGAACCTTTAGTGGTAGAAATGCCAGGAAAGGGTTCTGCAGAAATGCCTAGTTGAACTCGGCCACCACAAGACGCAGCCCCTTCATGGATAGCCAAACAGGGTGGACAGGACAGGAGGCTGCCAGGAAGGTTGTTAGAACTGCCAGCTGGAGATCGAGCATGGCTGGATACAGGCAGGGCCCTGGAGTCCCTGTGCCCTTGCTTACCCTCCCCACCGACCCACAGCAGGTGCTCAAGGCAGGGAGCACTCCCAGGACCACACTGAGCAAGGAGGGACCCAGGGGCTGAGGCCTTCTGGGGCAGAGTGGGACCAAAAGCCACTGGAGAATGAAGGGGGACAGGAGGGCTTTGAAGCCTTTTTCTCTCTTAAAGTGGAAAGACAGCAGGAGGTGGTGGCAGCCAGCAACTGCCAAACCTAGCACTATGTCCACAGCACCTCTGCATGTGGTGCTGACCCAGGACAACCCATAGATAAGGTCCAGGCTGGGGCCGAGGCTGCCCTGGCCATTTGTGAAAAAGGCTGAGCAGAAACTCATGGCGCCAGAGCTAAAGGGTCAGGGAGATGCTGACAATACAGTGTGGCCCTAGACAGACAGCATCTGCTGCCAGACAGGGTGGGGAGGGCAAGGCAGGACCCTCTGGGCCTCAGTGAGCTCATCTTGCCACAGGGTTCTCCTGGGGCCAAGGCCAGGAGGATGCTGCCACCTGGTGGCTGCTCGGGTGTGTGCACTGCAGGTACCAGCTGGTTTTGGCCGGCTTCAGCAGCACCCACCAACATCCGCCCTGCGCTGTGTCCAGGGCTTGCAGGGTAACTGGGGAGGGACACAGACACTCCCAGCACAGCCCAACATGAGCTACCTGTGAGGGCAAACTGAATGGGGTGGGGGTGGCAGGAGGGAGCAAGGAGGGCTAAGGGTAGGTGATGTCCTCCACATCTGGAAAGCAGAGGGGCCTGATGGGGAAGGGCATTGCCGGCAGTGAGAAAAGCAGGTGCAGGTGCAGGGGACAGTGACCATGCAAACGCCTGGGGCGGCTGTTCCCAAGGGACCATGTGTGCACAATGAGGCCTTTAGCCCAGGGTTGGGAGAGAACACAAGGGCAGCAAAGAACCAGGGATGAAGCGGGGAGAACTGCACACGAGGTGGGGGGCTGCTGAGTGGGGGTGATTCAAGAAGACCCCATGGGGTTAGAAGGTAAGAGGATAAGGCTGCACCCTCGGGATGAAGGACCAGAGGCATGAGGTGGGGGAGCCTGCCCCCCCAGAGGCTGTTGCTGGCAATGCCCGGTGACTTCAGCGGGAGCTGCTCTGGTAGACCAAGTTTCCAGAGAGTTGCCCAATGTGGACAGATGGGTGTGGACCCTCTCTAGGGGCAGGAGAGGGTGGCATCCAGGGCACAAGATGTAGCAGGCTTCTCTACCCTGAGCATTTCCCTGATGGTCCCAGGAAAATGCAGATTCTGCTTCAGTGGGTCTAGGGTGGGGCCTGAGAGTCTGCATTTCCAAAGAGCTCCCCGTTGACCCGCTGCTGGTGGTCTGGGGACCTGTTTAGACAATTCCATGACCCTATCCATGTACGTGGATAGGGTGGGGAGAGAGGGGCCAGGGGCAGGCAGTGGAGTAAAGCAACACGCTCAAGAGAGGGAAGAAGGTGGCCCAGGGCCAGGACCTGGTAGGAACGGGGAAGTGTAGGACAGATGGTCTGGCTGTGCCCTCTGCCCCTCTGCCAGGTCTTGCTAAATCACTGTATCAGGCTCCCGGGGGTGGCAGGGAGCAAGAAGTAGTTCGGCCACAGGTCAATCAAGGGAAGTTGACGACCAAACTCCGGATGCCCACAGGGCTGGACTTTCTGGGTGGCAGGTGGAGGAGCAGGTAATTTCCAAGCCTGGGTGAGAAACTGACTGACTAGGCTGAAGTGCCATGATGGGGACCGGTGCCTCTGTTCCAGTCTCTGTGGCCAGGAGTAGGGACAGAGTCACAGGGAGGGGACATGGCTGGGCCCTCAGGATGAACTTCTAAATTCCTATTCCACTGCACTCTGGGGCAGGAAGAAGTCACCACCGCACACTTCCCTCTCCCTGACCCAAGCACACTGACCCTCGTCCCCACCCCAGGCTGTGCAGACTGCTGTTCCCTCCTATCCCTCTCTCCCTGGGGATTTTTTCCCTTTTTAGGTTATCTTGGCTGGAGAAAAACGCTACCCTCCCCCTCGTTTTCCCTAACTCCCCAAATGAAATTTCAACATATGTCCTCAGACATAATCCGCCTCCGGCTGCCTAGCCCTTCCCGCAGACGCTGTCCTCTGCCCCATTGCTCCTCCCTGCCATGTTTGCCCAAGAGACTAGGCCGCTTCTGGAGCCCTTTCACTCCCTTGGGCAAACAGTGAGTACCTTTGAAGGTGGATTTGGGCTGGGATCTGTTTACTCAAGACATTAGTCTCCTGCATAAGAAAAACCTGCACTCGCGTACAAATAGCAAATCCTTTTTGAATTAAAAAAATTTTCAATTAAAAAGCATTTGGCTCGCTCAGCGGAGTCCAGCTGAGCAGTGCTGGGCCGGGGCGCCCTCTGGTGGGCACAGCCTCCACTGCAGCCACATATAGCCCAGGACTGGGGGGCTTTGCCAGTAAAGAGACATCACTGTCAGGGGCTCTGTGGGGGGGCTTCCTGGAAACCCCAAGAACCTTGCAACTGGTAGCATCAGGCTTCTCAGGCTCAACTACAGTGTGAGAGTCCCAGCTTCCCAAAGCCTTTTCTCCTAGTAAGGACAGTGTCCTGTCAATAGGAGGTGCCAGCTGCACCTTGGAAGCAAAGTCACTTTAGCCCCAGCTCACTGGCAGAAAGGGGGCGACTGAACCTACTAGTATACTCACAAAGGGGTGGTGTGAGCCATCTAGGGCAAGCTGTGTGGAAAGCACCTGAGAGTAAGAAGAATTAGCCCTGGTCATGCTCCTGAGTCAAAGGTCTTAACTTCGGTGCCACCTGCCCCCCTGGGTGGTTCCGGTCTCAGTGGCACAGGAGTGGTGTGTGTGTGTGTCAGTATGTATAAAGGCACTTAGTCAATTAATAGTCAGCCAGATGGAGAAGCTGAGTATGTCACACTAGAGGGGAGGCACTGTCACACTAGAGGGGAGGAATGATCACGTCAGGGTTCTCTGGGGGAGAACAGGTAGGAAGGGGTTGTTCCCAGCATCTTGGATTTGCAGATGAGGAAACGGAGACCCTAGGAAGGATGTGACTTCCTGAGGTCCCAGTGACTGGGCAGTGGAGGACTAGGTGGGGACCCAGAGAGTCCCCCAGAGGCAGGTGCTGTGTACCCACCTCTCATGAGCTAACAAGCTGGATCACCCAGGGACCTGGAAGGGTGTGGCCCAATATTCAAGTCAGCAAGAAGCATCCAGGGTAGGGGTGGCTGGACAGTAATGGTCAGGCCTGGGCAAGCAGAGAGGTCCAGCCTCAGCATAGGTGGGGGTGGCTGGGAGGTTCTGTACAGTGGCCCCACCTGCTTGTTTCTCCCGGCCTGTCCTGTGTCTGCTCCCACACACCAGCCCTGCCCCAACCCCAGGCATTCCCATGGCCAAGGCCACCAAACCAGCTCTCTTGTATCTAAGACTTAAAGGCTCAGCTTCTTCACCCACAGCCCAACCCCTTTGTGAATTTCCTTACCGAGAAGCTCCCAGTCCTTCTCATCTGTTTCTTGCAGCCTGGCTTTGGGAGCTCAGCCCCCTCAGGGAGGATGGAGGCAGATGCCATGGGGCACCCACATTGCTGGGCAGCCTGAAGCATAGCCCTCTTGGGAGCACCCCAAGGGCGCAGCCTGTAGGCCTGTGGGAGCTGGAGGGGGTCAGGTGCCGGTTTTTATACCAGACTCCAATGCCCTCCGCAGGCACTCTGGTTCAGTAGATGTGGGCATCTATGTTTTAACCAGGACCCCAGGTGACTCTGCTCAAGGGTCAGGATTGGAAGGCCCTGAACTTGTCCCCTCCTTCAAGCAACCGAAGGGATGGGCCTCAGGCTGCCCAGCATGCTGTGGTCCCAGTCTTCTCATTTTTAACACGGAAGCCCCTGTTCCCACTCGGGTTATGGCTCCACAGAGGAATCTGATCAACGGCAGGAAGCCAGGGCTCAGAGAGCACAAAAAAGGCTTCACCTGCCCCCGAGGAAGGCTGTGCACTGCAGGCCGGGGGTGCTCAGGGAAGCCCAGAGCCCAGAGCTGAGCAGCGAGCCTGTCACTGCCTTCAGGGAGGGCGAGGCCGTGCAGGGGGATCCACCGGATGTGGTGGCCGGGTGTGTGGGAGCCCCAAGTGTGCTGGTGCAGAATCCTCACTCCCTGGGCCTCGGCCTGTGTCCTTCCCACAGCAGGGGACACGCCAAGCCTCAGAGTGTTGAGCCTCTGTCCAAGGCTGGGGGGGTGAGGGCAGAGCTGGTGGTGCCTTCAGCTACCAGTCAGCTATAGACAGGGGTCAGCCAGGGCCCTATGAACCCTTTGGGAAGCCACTTCTGTGCTTCCATCCTGCTTCTGATCTGAGGGCAGCAGTCCTAGCCCCAGGGTCTCCCCTAAGCGGAGGGATTGGATGAGGACCTCTGTGTGGTCTGTCCCCTCTTCTAACCTGCTTCAGCCCCTGCCACGAGTCCTGGGAGCAGGAGCTGAGTCTGTCTGGGCACTGTGGGATACCCACCACCTGGTATAACACCCGGCACGGGAGCTGCCCAGAGGGGCCTTGAGCACAGCTCTGAATGTATAAGCATGGCTGTCCTTGTCCTCTGTCGCTCATCAGCACCTGATCCTCCTGTTTTCTGCTCCAAACCCAGGCACAGGGACACTTCCGCTTCGGGTCGATCCCTGAAGGATGCCTGCCCTCCCCACCCTTTCCACCCATCTGGGAGGAGGTAAAGCTCCTCCTCCCTCCACCCTGTGGCAGAGCCCAGAGCCCCGCAGGCTGTATGCCTGCATGCACATGTGCTGAGGTCTGAGTGGTCTCTGCAGGAGTTTCCCCACCCATGGTCCCTCCCATCTTCCCTCCCTCCCCCTGCCAGCACTGGCTCCTTAACATGCCAAGGCCTCTGCAAGTGCTGTTCTGTCAGGAACACTCTTGGTCCCATTTGTCCTTTAAGGCTGAGCTAAAGTGGCACTTACTCTGGGCAGCACCACCCCTGTTCCTGGAGGGAACACACCACAACCCTGGGGCCTCCCCTGACACTTTCCACACCCTCCTCAGGTGCAGGGCGGCTGGGGAGTCCCTGCCATTCCAGTAGATCCAGGGCTGGAAGAGGTCATGGCCCAGAGGGATGAGGGAATGAATGAGTCATGGGCGGGCGTCAGGCAGACAGATGGTGAGTGGAGGGGCAGATCAGGCTTCAGGCCCAGGTCACTGCAAAGGACGGAAAGCGGCTGGTTTAGGGGTTCTGTTCTTGGGCCAGTAGAGCCGCTCTGGTTTTCAGTCCTTTGTGGCAGTAGGAGTGCTGGTCCAGCCCTGGGTCCTCTGGGACACTGTCCCCCGCCTGTGGCATAGTATCTGCTGTGTGGCGAGTACCAAACCCAGGGCGGGCCCATGGCAGCCCTGCGGAAGGGCAAGTTGAGTCTAGGCGTGATTCGTGTGTGCTTCTCTACGCACAGATGGTGTACAAGCTGCAAGCTCACACCATGCTGGCTCACATGGTTTTCCAAATAGTTACAAACATGGAAAAGTTAAGAGACGGTGCATAAAATGCTAACATTTATCTAGATATCTTTGGGAACAAAACAGAGGGATATGGCAGTTCCAGGCTCTCATTCTCACAAAGCAAACCTCAGCCCTACACAGGTGGGGGCAGCTTCCCTTCTTGAGGCCTATGCCTTCTGGGCTGCTGTGGTCCCCACCACTCCCTGCAGTGTGCCCAGCCGGACAGGGAGGGCGTCGATACCATTTCATCACCGTGCTTGTACACTGTGTTTGTCAGAAATGACAGGGAAAAAGCAAACAAGGATGTGAAGTTTTTCCTGGACCTCACTTCTTAAGGTAGAACAGACCGAGTATTTCAAGAAAAATGGGAGAAGGCACATTTTGTGTGGGACTGAAGACTGTGGTATGATTCATGAGGGGACACAGGCCCTGCTCTTCTAGCCCCCACTTCTGGCCTGGCCTGCCTAGGTGGGGGCCCTGGAGGGGCTGCGGGCTGCTGGGTGATCCGAATAAACTCCCCTTTGTGTCCACAAACAACTCTGGGGGCTCCCTACTGAGCCAGCCTTTCAGAACCACCTAAGAAGTGGGTATTTGTATTCCCCTCTCCTCCATTATTTGTAGAAAATGTTTAAAACCATCTTCTGGATGGAAACCCAAGACGCTGTGGGGACACTCTGGGAAGCTGTCCTCCCCACTCTCTGCTGTGTCCTGATGTGTGCTCTTTACAGCCTTCTCCTAGTTCATCTTCTTTGGTATTATTTGTCTAAAACTTGAGGGGTAAAAGTTTCTAAAAGTGTAAGAAAAGGGTAGAAAAATTCCCAAAGAACTTGCAGAACACCAAATATTCACCTTGACTTCAATTTCATGACTCACGATGGTAACCAGGGCAGGTAATTCTGTTTGGCAAACATCATCTCTGTTCCAGCTTTCTTTCCTTGAGCTCAGCCTGGTTCTTATTTATACAAGGAATGTCCTGGGCCACTGTGGGAACGGCCTGTGTGGTGGCTTCTGCTAAGCTGACACTGCTGCCTACCAAACCCCAAAGGGTGGGGAGGGGAGACTTTAAGAGTCTCAGAATTAGAAACTCTATTAATACAATCCAGCATATTAATATGCCCCAGGAGAAAAAAATATCATCTCAATAGATGATTAAAAGACATTTATCAAAAGCCACCATCCATTCCTAACAAAAAACATTTAGGAAAATAGAAATAGATGGCTAATGCTTAACATGATAAAAAAAGAAAAAAAAGAGGTATGTTTATATGCACATGCCGAAGCACAGAATTACAGGTTAACACTGAAAATTCCTTAAAGCATGGGTGAGACAGGAGGCCCAGGGACCTGAAGGCAGCCTGGGTGTCAGACCGAGACACACAGGGACGGGGCAGGCACTTCCAGGAAGGAGGCCGGTGCAGCGTTCGCAGAGGACAGAACTGCCTGTCTGGGGAACCAAAGAAAAGCAACCGCAGAGCTGTCAGAAACAGTGAAAGCAGCCCTTGAGAGAGCTAGCTCAAAAATAATACAGAAGTCAACGGCTTCTTTATGAGTAAGTGACAGAAAACAGAATGAGAGAAAAGGTCCTGTCCACAGAACCACAAAAACACAAAGCGCCTAGGCAGACCCTCAAAAGGAATGTGCAGAATCCCTGAAGAAAACTATTCCCCTCTGCCGAGTAACCGGGCTAAACAAGAGGCACTCCTTGTTTCTGGATACTCCACGGCAAGCATCAATCATGCCTTCACTAATCTATGCATTCAATGCAGGTCCAATAACTAGAATGATCCCCCCCCCAAAGATTCTAAAGCGGAAGAATCATCATGTGACTATAATTAGGAAAATCTGGGAATGATATAAGAGGAAACTAACTCTATCATATATTAAAACTTTTTGTGAAGCTGTAAGATTCGAAAATAATATGTTAATAGAATAGAGCAGAATGGAGTCCAGTAAATATCCACTGGTCTGCTCATATATGAAAATACATGATAAAGAAGTCACAGAAGGAAAAAACTCTTAATGTTCTAAAGACTGACTACTACTAGAAGACAAAATAAAGCTGGTTCTACTCTTACATCCTAATAAATTCCAGGTGGGTTAAGGGGTTAAAAACCACGCCACATTTTAATATATTCAAGTATATAAAAGAGCAGGGGAAAGAAGGTGACTGTTTTTATAATGTAAATATGACATGAAGCCCAAATTAAAACAAAGACAAAATTGCCCATGGAAATTTTAAAACTTTTGTATAGCAGAACACATCATTAATAAGGCAAAAAGACATTGATTACAGTGTGTATGTGTCTGAATGTATGGTAGAGAAAAGGCTGCTATCTTTAAAACATAAAGAGCTCTTAAAAACAATGTAGAAAACTAAATAAGCAACTGAAAATACCTGAGTAAAGAGCAAACAGAAGGCGTTCACAAAATAAATACAGCCCGCCAATAAGCATGAAAAGATGTTCAACTGTAAAAGTGGCAAAAAGGTTATTAATTAAATACTGTTGAACATTAAAAATTCCCATGACGCTTGGCCAGCGTGAGGATGTGGAGATAGTGTCCCTCGAGCACCACCGCTGGGGCTTTAAATGGGCCCACCCTTTCTGGGAGGCAAAATGGTAATATTATATACTCTTCTAAAGAAAGGCTCAGGGGAGCAAAGGAAGGTGTACAAGGAAATCTACTGCAGCAGTGTAATAGTGAATAACTGGAAACAACTCTAAAGTCAATCAATAGTGTATTGGTGAAATAAATTACGGCATAATCATAAAAGGGAACAACATGTAGCCATTAAAAAGAATAAGACAGACCTGCAAACTGACGTGTGAAGATGTACAAGACAATAAGTAAAGCAAAAAGCAAGCACAGAGCCTGCGTATGTGAGCCCACCGAAGGTCTGCATGTGTGTGCTCCAGGAGCTGACAATAGGGGTGTTCACCCTTTGCATGTTCTCATAGTATTTGCATTTTATAAACGTGTACAACGTTGGTACTCAGGAGAAAACAATAAATATAAGAAAATTGAATTCCAATTGGCAGGGTAGCTGCTTAACATGATAAACTGCCCAAAAGGTCTTCCACAGTTTATGGGAAGAGGATTGATCTTGTCTGAGGCGTGACACACAGGTTCCTAAGCTGCAGGCGGAATCCTGGGGAGTCTACGAAGCCGTGGTCCCAAGCTCCATCCCAATTTCAGAAGAAGACTCAGATTTCTTTTGTGCCTTCAGAAAGGCTATCTATTTAATTCATTTGTTAGGTTTCTTTGTTTTGGGCTGGAATTATCTCGCCTCTGAAAGAAAGCTCTGTAGGAATTTGAATGGCAGCTCTGTGTCTTTGAACAATATATAAAAGGAAGAGCAGAACAGGTTAACTTCTATCATTTACCTAATTTTTCTTTAATAGATGAAGTAAGCAGATTTCTTTCTGACTGGTGAAAATACTCAATCTCAAAGGTAGAGAAAAGGCACCGTATTTCTTGCTGCAGTTTACGATGCTACCACTAGATGGTGGAAAGGGACCACACAATCGCAGGCTGCACCATTTCCTTGCACAAAATTCGCTAACATTAAGAAGCACAATGAAAGCTTTCCAAAAGTGGAAAGAATGAACAATTGTGCTGGAATATGAACAGTTTGCTCTTATAAAATTGGGACTCTGCCACTTCATTACGGATACAAAACTCTTCTGCCTCACGTTCTTTCTGCTGGAGGAAGGTCCCCATCTGCTCTAACCTCCTATATGATGAAGGAGTCCGCAGAAGCCCAGGCACAGCAGACACCCCAAAGTTGAATTCAAAAATCCTTCCTACCTCTTGCTGCCAAATGTATTTTCATTAATTCACCTCGACATCATGACGTAAATGCTTGTGGAATCGGCCCCAAGCTAAATAAGCAATAAGTCCCATTTTTCAACACACAAACACATAAAGATGTCAGCTCAAACTGTTTACTAATTAACACTTAAAAAGACACAAATTAGATATGCGTGGCTAAGAGCAATTATAATCAAGACGAATTTCTCTAGTCATTTGGGAACTGAAAAAAAATGCCTAATTGCTGGAACCAATGTTTTAAAAACTGAAATCACGCCAGTTAGCAAATATGTTCATTTAAAGAACATTCCACGTGACTACACTCTCGAGGATTGACTACAAACATGAGAACAAGGAAAATATTTAGGTATAAAATTAAAATTTTAAGCTCCCCTAGATTTATAACTTCTTCATTAAATATGTCTGCAAACAGCAGCCCATAAAAACCTGTAGCAATTAAGTGGTTAAATGAACTGCCTCCCTTGTCAATTTTAAGGGAGTGATTAATATTAGATCGTCCCTTTACTAATTAGACTCTCCCTCGTCTTTTCAGCTTTAAAGTCGAATGAAAATGGAGGCTGTTTGCCCCACTAGGAGCCTGGTAAGCTAAAGAGTGCCTCCTCTGCCACGCTGTTGATGGTGGCACCTGCTGAAGGGCAGGGGAGTGGCGAGGTTACTGGGAGGCTGGCAGCTGTCGGGGCAACGGCTCTGTATGGAGCTGGAAGGTGCTCACCTGCCGGAGGAGCCTTTTCCTCCTTTAAAAGCAATGAGATCTGTGGCAAGGGGTGCGGGGTCAGCGCGAGAGAGGCTGGGACGACCAACTGCAGGGTGGGTAGGGGGAGGGTAAACAGGTGACCAAGCCGCACGATTATTTTAGAAGCTGCTGCCTGGGCTGCAGAGCTAGGGAGCTCCCACCCTGGCTGCGATGGGAATCCATCAGCTGGAGAAATGGGGCAACTGCTTACAAGGGAAATAAAGAGCGGCAGAGACAGAGAATATTTATATGCCCATCTTCTCACTCCGAGGGATGATGCTTTATCACAGGGCTTGGCTGTGAAATTACACTTTTCCAGGCTCCCAAACACATACAGCCTTTTGTCTGGGCAGCAGGGAGAATGATAAGGGCTTCTCGGGACAACAGCCCTATGAGGTCGCTCACTGCCCTCATGCAGCATCAAACTGGCTGCTGCCCAGCCCCATGGGAGTGGGACAAGGTTCGGGCAGGCTGGGAAGGGCTCAACAACCTGAGCCATGCCTTCATCACTCTACGGCAGGTCACTGAACATCTGAAGTCCAGGCTTCTCCCATAAAACAGGTGGATGTCACTTCCTCCCCAGGGCGTGGAGGGGTAAAGGAAAGAATCTCGGCAGCAGGATGCTGGGCTCGCTCACCCTGTGTGGGAACCCAGGCAGATCAGGGAGGTGTTACGGGCCAGTGGGGAGATGTGTGCCCCTGAGGAGGCAGTCCCCACCTTTACTTATTCTAGCATTATTATTGTTTTGGTTTATGGTGTAAAATACAAAGGTTTTTAGTGAGCAAAGTAAATTTCTGAGCTGAGATCTCTCTTGCCGCGGGGCCCCTCACCAGGCCCTTAGAAATGGAGCAAAAGCAGCTTCATCCTGACCCAGGGGACACCCAGCTGTTCTGGGGTCAAACACATAGAGCCCGAGAGCGGAGGCCAGTGGGCTGTGGACACTGCTTTTCCTCAGACCTCAGCTCTCATAAGAAAGGCCAAGTGCAGCAGCTAAAAACAGCAAGTTCAGGTTTATTTATGGACAAAGTCCTCCGACTCTGCTGCAGAAGGAGGAGCCAGCTCACCAGAGTGTGTGGACATCAACATACTAATCACCATTAAATGCAGCACATGGCTGGTAAGGTAACTCAGGTTAAATGCAAACTCCTCGGACTGCGGTGGACCCTTATGGTTCTGTGCCCTGTTTACCGTTTCTAACCTCTCCCCATTTCCCCACATTTTCTTTATATCAACTTGAATTTACGTCAACAGTGAGTACAGACCTGAACCCACTACTAACCCACTACTGAAAATGAGAAATACAGCTAGCCTTGGTCAGTCGGGGAGACGCTCAGCCCCCAGCAACAGAGCGGCGTGACAAGCATCGCTGGGGTGGGGCTAAGAACAGGAATGATGATAAGGTCGAGGCTGTGACAACAGCAGGGTAGGGGAGGCAGGTGCTGCTTCAGGCCACCTACAGGGCCATCGCAGTTAACCCAATACATACTATGGGGTACGTATTTTTACCACTATTCTGATTTTGAAGAAAAGGAAACAGAGGCTGAAGAGGGGTTACGCGGAAGAGCTGAGTGCCAGACCTCGGTGCTGACTCCAGAGCACGTGCCCCCACCCTCCTGGCTCTGTGACTCCCACACGCAGCCACACCTCGGCTCTGAGCACCTGACATCACGACTGTGCATTGTGAAGTAACATGTGTTTGGGCCTGACTTTAGTCTTTAAAGTGGGGTAGAGAATTATGATTTATGGCAGGGGTGTCCAACGTGCAGCCCGCGTGCCACATGCTGATTTTGTGAGGACTTTTTTTGCTTATCTGTGGTGTTGGATATCATGAAAAGTATGCGCAGACTTGTTTGCTCTTCAAGTTTTGTTAGTGTTCGTGTATTTTCTATGTGGCCTGAGACACCTTTTATTTTTCCAAAGGGTGGTGGAGGAAGAACAAGGTTAGACACCTGTGGTTTACGAGGTTCCTACGGCATGCTCTGGGCCCTCACTGGGACCCTCACCTGCTCCACTCTACCCAGGGTCTCCCATCTTGTCGTGGGCCAGTTACTTTGCCACTAGGAGTCTCAGTTTCTCCCATTGGTCAGCACAGTGCGGGAACTGGAGATAATTCAGTAAAAGCCTAGAGCCTCTGAGTGAGCACTCAGCAGGGGCTTAAGCAGACGGTGCTATGTTAGGGCCACACATCAGAAGGCTGGAGGAGGTCAGGACGGGAGAGCTGGATGTCTGGGTGTCTGCACACTGGACTCACAGTGATGGGGCACTTGTTGCCTGCCAGCTATTTCCACATATAATCATTTAGTACCCACAAAACTCCCCTAAGAGACAGGTTCTATTGTTATCCCCAGATAGGGAGAGGGTGTGACTGGTCCCCAGGCAGTGGTAGAGCGGGACTTGTCCAGATGTCCCTCCCATGACTTCTGCCCTGCTTCACCACCTGCAAGCCAGCTGCACCACACCAGGTGGACAGGCAGCGTTCATACGTAGGGGCTCTCACAGTTGCCCCTTGATTTGGAGAAAGGCAGACGTGAAACTCTCTGTGCACCTCTATTTCTAGTGCACCAGCCAGCCATCTTTTCCCTAAGTTATCAAAAAAAATCTGTAGATGACAATCAGGTTTAGTTTTTATGATTTACTGAAAATCAAAGACAAAGGGGGACTTTTTTGTCTTGTTTTTGCTATGACAGGTTTAGGAATTTGTTGTACCCACATTGATTCAATTTTCCCTGATTTCAGCCATCTTTCAATAATGCAACCTGCTTCTGCTAGCTGGGTACACAAGAGAAAACCCAAAGGAATGGAGAATATTGAAATGGTTCTACCATTTCCATCTTTGAGACAAATGTTCCTCTCAGAGGAGAGCTGGCTGCAGCATGCGACTGCTTAACAACCTGCCGTACATAAAAGACGCGCCCCCACCTCCCTTCTCACAAAACCGGGGACACTGCAGGTCTGGCCTCCAGCTTGGCTCCATTATCCCCACGCTGTCTGCTCAGAGTCCCCTGTACTCCAATCCCGGCTTCTTTTTTTATAAAGAAAGCGTCCAAACTATCTGAGACCAGGCTGCCAGTGGGGCCGTGCTTAGGGAGCATAGTGAATGGTGCCCTGACCCCTCCTCTACGTCACAAGGGGACTTGGCATTTCCCGAAGCCCTCCTGGTGGCAAATAACAAAACAAAAGGGGGAAGAAAAGTCAGCCCTGTGTCTGTCTGGCAATTTCTACCTCCTCTAAGCCGAGACATGTTTTAAAATGAAGCAGAACTAGTGGCTCTGTCACTGAAACTTCTTGACATAGAGAAGACAACATGTTGGTCATATTAGACCAGACGTTACAAATGCATGAGAAGTGAGTCATTTTTTTCTATGAAGTAGATTTGATTGACATGGAAGTGTTTTACTCAGACGGGCACCCACACCTGCCCTTCCTTCCCTACCCTCCCCTGCTCCGGGCAGCCTCCTTACCTCTTTCTCAATTTCTGCTAGAGATTTGATGGTGATCCCCAAGAGATCAAAGGGCTGCATCTGAAAATACAGATCAAGTCACCCTCCCAAATGGCTAAAAAATGCTCCTTCACATTTACTGTTATGCGTGACTATCGTGAAATCTTAAACCGGCCTGTGGGATCTGGAGTTTTTCTAACCCCTTCCCGCAGAAAGCCCGTCCCTGTAGCTCTGGTGGGTAGTGGGGTGTGGGGAGGAGTCTCGACAGCACATTGCAGGGCTGCAGCTATGGGGCCAGCTCCCTCTGCTGGAGACCACCGCTGGGTCACATGGCTGCGGCACCCAGGAGGCTCTTGGGGCTCCTGGAGGACTCAGTTTGCAGCTGGCCGGCTCAGCCGCTCCCCTCCCTCTGCCAGGGCAGACTCAGCTATGCTCTCTCTTGCTGCAGCTGTGGGGTGGGAGCGCCTAAGGCTCTCACCAGAGGCCACCCTGACCGCTGCATCTGTATGGAGGCAGTGGGTCTGAGGAACTGCAGGAGTCTCTCACCCAGGAAAGGAGCTGGGGGCAATTCCAGGACTTTGGAAATACCAGGTGAATGAAACAACTGCCCAACAATTATCATTGAGAAATCAAAGTGGTAAAAAATGGTAACATTGCATGTTAATGAGTATTTCTAAAATGCCATGATGATTGGGGACCTTCCTTTGAAAATACTGGCCTTTCAACAGACGGCATAAAAAAATTGAATTAGTGGGAGGCCCACAAAGCCTGGGCTGAAATGCCCAGAGGGCAGAGGGAGCCCAGTCTGTTAGGCCCCAGGTCTGAGTCCCTTCTGAGTCCCTCGTGGGCACGTTAGTTAGTGCTCTGTGCTCCTGAGGGGGGCCTGGGATGAGCAGGTGAAGCCTGAGGGCCTGAGGGGTTGTGAAGTGTAGCAGCCCAGGGGTGGGAGTGGGCCTAGAGCCTCCACTGAGCTGGCAGGGATTTTCTGCCAGACTGCCCTGTAGTTCAAGGACTAGATTCAAACGAGGCTCACACTTCCCTGAGATGTGGCGGCAGGTTAAATCCCCGCATCTCCTGCCTCTTATAGAGCCTTGTGGGCCAGCCCTGCCGGCTCAGCCACGCACTCAATGAGATGAGCAGGATGTGTTGGGCAACGGGCCTGGCCCAAGTCCCAGGCCTCGAGCACTTGCTGAGTCGGCAGTGCCGGGCAGCAGCATCTTCCTAGGGTGATCTTGGGACAGAGCCACTCTACCTCGGCTGCTCTGCCAGAAGCCGCTGAACAAGTCAGCTCCTTGTGCTGCCAGCCTGAGTGGCGTGAGAGCGGGGCTGCCTGCCTGCGCTGCCCGGGACCCAGCAGAGGTCCAGCTGTTGTATCATTAGGCTCTAACTACCCCACTAAACTTTCCCAATTTGGAGCTGGTGAGCAGGACAGAGTAGCCTCTCCCAGGGACCGGCGGGAGAGGCGCCAGCATCTCCATGGCAACATGGCCGAATGGAGTCGGCTGAAGTTACTCAAGCTCCGTGTGTCACGTCATGTGCATTTTTCAAGATTAAGCTGCTTACCAGAAGGGTTCAGAGGAGGCCTATTATATTTCATGAAAATGGAAACTACAGAGCAGGTCAAATTGTAAGCCGGGTGGTTTTCAGCTGGATCCAAGAAAAACACTGAAGGATTCTTTAGCTGGTGCCCAAACCGGGGCCTTCACATTTATTAGCTATTCAAAGCAAACTTCTGCAGAACAGACAGAAACCAGAAAGGAGATTCCTGAGCTGGCATGGAGTGGGCCCGCACCACTGAGAGAGGGCCATTGTCATACTGGGGGCAGGCGCCACCTCAGTGAGGACCTCGGAAGTGCTAGGCGGGGCCACCAGCAAAGCACAGAGCCCCACAGTACCGTGAAAGGCGGCATGGTGCCTGGTCTGGGGTCCAGCCTTCGGGCCTGGCCAGCTCACTGTCCCTCTGTCACTAATGATGGCTTGGGGCCCAGCCTGTGTGAGCATGCTCACAGGTACCGTGGAGTCAGTGGTGACCTGGTGTGGGCAGGAGCCCGTAGCTAGAGGCGCACGCGCGCGCGCGCGCGCGCGCACACACACACACACACACACACACACACACGGAGGACTCCGAGTCAGAGCAGGACGCAATCAGCACAGGACACAGCGCTTACAACGGGAAAGACAGGCAGGCTCCCTTCTGAGGGAAACTTGTCAGCACTAAATAAGGAAGGACCAGACTTACTAAGTTGGACTTAAAAAACAAAGACCAGACGCACAGGCCAAGTTCAGTTTATCCGCCATCGCATGTGACCAGGACAAGCTCTGCTGCACCTGAGCAGCCCTCAGGAAGTCACTGTCATTGTGCTGCGGGGGTCACCTTCCAGAGGGAGAGAGGCCACATGGGTAGATGTGAGTCCAGTGGGGGGGTGGGAGTGTGAGGGCCACCAGGGCAACCCCACGCTGTGGAAATCAGGAGGGAGGGACTTCAGGCTGAGAGGGGCAGAGGAAGGGCAATCATGCATAAGACTTACACTTTCTGGAACACAAGAAAACTTCTCTGAAATCATAAAAGGCACACCATCCATTGCTGCAAAAGAAGAAAAGAAGAAAATGGCATTGAAGACACTATCCATGTCCAGTGACCTAAGACATCAACACAGAGTACGGACAAGTCTCTGGCAGGGAGCAGCTGACACCCAGCACAGGTGGACGGGAGCCCTGGGGTGTGGCAGGTGCCGCCCCAGCTCTGGTGATGCACAGCCCGGTGAGAAAGCAGGTGCCTCACCATCCCCCAACACCAGCCCAGGTGCAGACAAGAGCTCCAGGAGCAGAGCAGGGCGGGTCTAGGCCCCCCGTGCCCCAAGTCTGGCCTCCAACTTGCAAGTGGTGGGAACCAGACAGGGGCTGATAGCAGGAAAGGGGGGACAGGCTCCACAGGAGGCCAGCAGAAGGCACCATCACGAGACGTCCTCTAGCTGCTGGCGGGCCTGGGAGAGAGCCGCTCTGGAGTCAGACTAACTGAGTTTGGGTCACAGCCGTGATTTCAGATGAAGACCTGAAGTTACTTTTAAAAGGATGGCACTGCCTACGGAAAGGGGTGCTTGTGCCTGGGGTGAGAAGTGTCAGGTGTGGGGCCCCGGTGTGGCACAGGCACAGAGGGGTGCTCTGCAGGTGGGGGTGATGTTCAGCCTTGCTGACGCTCAGCCGCTTAGTCCTGGGGTCTCAAAGGCTGACTCAGGTGCGCCAGTGATTTTAACAGGTAAGAAAGCGAGGGCGTGGGACGGGGAGGGCTCCAAAGGGGAGGTTCTTTTTTGCCCCCGGTCCCAGGTCCTCACTGCTAAGGCACGTGGAGAAAACGCCAAGCTGGAGCGTGCCTCTGTGGGGAGTGTTCTCCCCGTCTGTGACCCACAGCCTCAGAGGACTCTGGCTGCACGTCCTGTTGGAAGCCTTGCCACAGGTCACATTGCACAAGACACAGTGTGAACACTTGATGCCTCGCAGGGGTGGCCGGGACCTGGGCAGAGACTTCTCCTGACATCAGAGCAGAGTCAGGAGTGAGTGGGGCGGCACTCCAAGGGCTGTGGTTTTCAGAGAAATGGAGTGAGCGGAATGGGAGCCTCGGTGAGTGGGTTCCCCAGGAAACAACATTCTGTGCTTCCCCAGCGTGCCCTGAAATCGAGACTCCTCTGGTATCTAAGTGGGGGGCAGTTTTTCTCAGTCCTAATAAAGAGCAGCAGAAGCAGGAGGAAGTTAGAGAAAGAAAAGAAGTGGGATGACTCTTCCTTTGACTGGCAGGAGTCCTCAAATGGCTCATTTTAAATTATGTTCATTCATTATTTTAGGGAGAGCTTCTCCCTAAAATAAACAAGACCTTTTAATGAGACTGTCTCTGGCCAGTACGAAGAAACAGACCTGGCTGAGCTGGCCTCAGCTATTGCACTGAAGCCCCCCTCCCCTCCTGCCTGAAGTCAGGCTGCTGGGCTCTGACAGAGGCCTCCTGGCATCACGTGCCCAGCAACCTGCCCTGAACTGTCCAGAAGAGGCGAGGGCAGGGGCAAGGCCCATCACACGCTCGAACACACCAGTGAAATCTGAGCACCTAAGTGTACGTGCTCATTTACAGCTGAAAAAATTCAGCAGTGGGTAAAGGACCCTCGAAAAGCCACAAAGCCTTCTAGAGAGGGACAGAATCAAGTCCCACCTAATACCCAGGATGAGGTAACCAGCTCCTACCAGCTCCCAGCACCATCTGCCCACTACCAGCCATGGGCCAACCCTTACCCCACATGGCACTCTGACTTCTGAGCCCTTCCTGAGGCAGGTCAGGTGCTCTTATCATTTCTGAACATTTTACATATCTGGAAGCAGAACTTCAGAGAAGTTGGAGCAGGTAGGAAGCGGTGACCCCAAAGCCCCAGATGGCACGGCATCCTTTACCATTCCTGTAATTCCTGAACCCACATGGCTTGTCGCTTTTAGTGATCTGTGGTGTTATTTGGCAATGAGGTATGAAGCACGTTTTCAGGCTGAGTTTCAGACCCCCTGTGTTCCCAGAGCTTGTGTATTAAGAAGGCGGTAAGGTGATCTGTAGAGACCTGACTGCCACCGGGGACTGAGAGCTGGGAGTTCTGGGACTGGAGACAGTGAGGGGGAAAGGGGGTGCCACCCTGGTCAGAGCTGACGATCCTAAAGGCTAGGGCAGGGTAGGATTTCCAAATGGGGTCCTGGCTGCATTTCAGTCCCTTTGGCCCTTGCACGTCCCCCCTCTGCCACCTTCCCTCCCCCTCACGCCCTCCATGCATACACTCTACCGGCTTCCTGGGGTCTACTGAGGGCCTCTCCAGCTGGATGCCCCCCCCAGCCTCTCCTCCCGGAGGGTCCGCACGAGGCTCACCTCTGCCTGTGCTGGGGAGGGTGGCTGCTTCAGGGGAGCACAGAGGTGGGGAGCCTGAAGCTGAGGGGAGGGTGGCCCCCTGCAATGGGGCCCTGCCTGGGGCACGTGTCTAACCTCTAATGACTACCATCCACCCCTGCTGATGCTGGGGACGAGAGCCACGGATGGAAGAAGGCTGAGAATCATCTTCCAGACCCTGAGAAGGTCCAAGCAGGGAGGGAAGTTTAGAGCAGTAATTTACCGAGGTGAAATCACATAATATGAAGTTAACCAAAGTGAGCCATTCAGTGGCGGCGAGGACACTCACGGTGTCGTGTGGCTGCCACCGCTGTCTAGTTCCAAAACATTCCCCTCACTTCAAGGAAAAGCCTTCTCCTTTAAGTAGTTTTTTCTCCTCTCACAGGGAGTGTCTCTCTCCTCCCTCCTGATGGTCACGTCTTTAAAAGTGAAGAATTCAGAAACACAAGCTATCTCTGAAGACTTGCAGTGCGTCTGGGCCTGGTGGCCTGACCCTCTACGGTGCCGTGCTCCTGCCTGCCAGGTGTGGCCAGGGTGAGGGGGAATGAGTCTGTCCAGATTGGCTAGCCTGACATGGAGGGCCACACAAATACTGAGGTGAAAAAATGATGTGTAAATCAATACCATAACACTGGCATTTTAATGTGTATAGGACATGTAGATCTTATCATGTATCTGTATGATACACGATATATAATATACATATAACACGTGATGTGTGTACACGTAAGTGCAAACACACGCCCACCTGCAAGCCCGACAGGGCCCTCTCCTGGCCACTCCATGCCCAGGCTGGGTAGAGGGCCTAGGAGACACCTCCCAGTCGGGGTGGTGGGAGCTCCCTGCAGGGGCCCTCCCCCATGCCACCTTCCAGACCTTCTGGGCAACCTGAGGAGTTGGGGGACCAATGGCCCAGCCGCCCACGTGAACACATCCAAGTGTCTGGGGAAGGCACACCTTCTGGTCCTCTGATAGGCTAGAAGGTAATTTCTTCACAGAAAAGCCCCTTGAGAAGTGATACTCTCAGGGGAACATACTGGAACAGCCCCCTGGGAAAGAGGGGAGGGGAGACCCTTCTGACACTGTCTGAGGAACAGCAGTGGTGGGGTGGCCTGCAGCACCTGGCGGCCTACGCAGCCCAGCTGGGCCAGCGGCAGAGGCGATAAGCATTGCTGGGACTTGGTCCTTCCTGCAAGAAGGCCCTATCTGGCACCGTGATGGAGGAGGGAACCCTGGGACAAATCACTGCTCTACGTCAGAGTTCATGACAAAAAGATGGGCACTGTCAGACAGAACAAACTCAGGAAAAAAGACGACTGGGCAGGATCCAGGGGTGAAGTCCCCAGTGGGAGCTGGAGCTCGCCATCTCACAAAACGGGGTCTCCCAACCACCAGCGGCCAGTGAGAGGAGCCAAGCCACGGATCTGCCCACCAAATACACTTACCAAAATCTAGTACGTTAAAGATTCAGGCAGGTGGAAAGATGTAGCTTTCAGCAAAGCATGTGATAAAATTTCTCATGTTATCCATGTAGACAAGATGGATAAATGTGGCTCGTAATGTTAAAGTTAGGAGAATCCATAACTGGTTGAATTAGACATTCAAGGAGCCGATTAATAGACTGATGTTAACCCTGAGCGACCTCTGGAGGGTGCCCAGGGCGTCATCAATTACTTAAACGAGGACACGCGGAGTCTGCTTATCTAACACGTGGCTGATGGGAAGCCTAGGTGGATAGTCTATCCAGATAACAGAGTGGAATCCAATAAAGATCTCAAAAAGTTGGGATCATGGCTGAACTTAACGGATGGAGTTTACCGGAAGTCCGTGTAGAGTCCTGCAGTTTGGGTCTCACAGCTGTATTAGCTGGGATGGTAGCAGGAGGTCGGAAAAATGCCTTGGTTGTGGTCAAGTCAATGATGTGGTTTGTTGGGCTGTTTGTGAAGGGGGGCGGGCATCACCAGGTGAGAGTTCTGCAGTCCTGGCGCCTAAGAGGAGGAGTCGCCTGTCTGGGAGTGCCCTGGGCTTAAGCGTGGCCAGGACTGTACTCTCAGGGGTCATCCTGGGGCCCTCTGAGGAGATCAGATGGCGAGGGAACCCAAAGTCAGGCCGCACGAGGGAGAGAGAAGCAGGCGTGATGCCCCAGGAAGGCATAGTTCTGCCCATTTCTGTTCATCCTAGCTCCAGCCTGGCGTCCCCTGAGCCCAGAGTGGGGCCTGGCACACGTGAAGTGCAGCAAAATGGGTGGCTTAGTTCAGCTAGGAGAAGACACGAGTGAACAGAATCTGTGACAGAACACAGACCTGTCATAGGAAGAGGGGCCGGACAGACCACACCCAGTCCTGCGGGTAGAATTCACCCTCCTCTGGGAAGATGCAGTGAGGCCGACCCCACCCCAACGCAGGGGAAAGCAAGCAGCACCGCTGAAGGGCCAGGACGACGGTCAATGTTGGGGGCTGGGGGCTCTGCGGGTTGGGGAGAATGCCGATCTGTGGGCCACTAAATCCCCTCCTGATCCCACAGCATCATTGCTACTCTCCTCATCTGAGCCACCTTTGCACATTTTAAAGATATGTTTGCTAAACATAGCTTAAAATCAATGGCATATATTCTTCATGTGATCCAAAAGTGTCCATGGATCACCATCCTGGCTTCTCGTGGAGGTCATGTTTACTTCCTTCCTTTCTTTTTTCCCCAGCTAACCCTGGTATTTTGTTTTCACTGTTTTTCTGGAGTTGTGACATCCATTCTAGTATTCATGCTCCTGCTGAGTCCTATTCAGGTCGGCACACTGTTTCAGGAGCTGGAGACGGAGCTGTGGCTGAGTGGCCCGCTCTCACAGAGCCACACACAGGGTGCAGGTTCGCATCCCTGACCTGCCCCAACCCCCCACCTGGGCCTTTCTTGGTACTGATACTGCCTGGCTGGTCTGTGGTCACCACCCAAAAGCAGGGATGGAGCCTGTTCTCTCCTCAGTGGAGCCAGAGGTGGCATGTTGGGCTCAGTGGCCTCTCCAGGCCCCCACAACCCTCAGTGTGACATAACAATGGCACCCAAGCCTAGGAGGTAACAATAATTCTTCCCTGGCTCGGTTCTACAAAGGAGAGAAAAGGAAACTCACATTTACTGCCCACACTCGAGGTCATAGGCATGCATCCAATAACTCAGCCCTCAACAGGACGTCTGCAAGTTACGTTTATGGAAACTGAGGCTTAAAGGAGTTACAAGGCTTTGAAGGAGCGGGGATTAAAACCCGGAGTCCAGCCCGTGCTGACCTGTGGTGGGTTGTGGTGGCAAAGACAGGGCCTGGGAGCTCAGCAGACCTGAGTCTTCCCTGCCGCTCAGCAGGCACAGATGTGTGGGGGTGCATGGGCCACTTCCCCTCCCCTGGCCATCGTAAATGCCCTGTCTGTAAAACTAGGGTGCTACTGCAGCTCTCTCAGTGGGCTGCAGAGAGGGTGAAAAGAAAGGAGATCAGACAAGGAGCGGAGGGAAAGTGTTCAACACGTAGGGAGGGCTGACTGGCCGACTCTGGCTCTGCTGTCACTTGGAGCGTGTGCCAGGTCTCCTTTCAGGACCAGGCCAGTGTTTTCTTCTTCCTCTGTGTGTGTGCATATTTTTTTTAATTTCTTATTTTTGATGGGACTTTTAACAAAATGCTGATCCACAGCATCAAGTAACATCCAGCAGACGAAGGCAAAGATGTGCTGCGGGCTCCATAGCGCAATTAGCATTCTCCTAAACAAACGAGCTTCAACAGAGCTGTAATTAAGCAGGCCTGTAATTAAGTATATGCCCTTTATCATAACGATCATGCTTAAAAATGGCATGATGCATGGAACTCTGTTATTAATGCTGTAATCCCAAACTGAAGTGCGAGTACATAGAAATCAGCATGTCAGGCCTGTCACCAGAGTGTTTGTAAAATACATTAAAGAAAAAAACCAGAAAACAATGAGCTCATTCAACTGTTCTTTTTACAATCAGGCACTACAAGTCAAGAGGATTGTGAATGCTTACAGATTCTGCAGGGTTTAAACAAATAGAGCTCTAATCTGCTACTGTATTAATCCCACCCCCTATTTTAATGAAAGAAAAAGGGGGTGGTGGGGATTTTTTGCCAGCTGACCCCAATACCTGTCTTTGCTATTCTGGGGGAAGCAATCCCATTTGCATGCTATACTTGTTTGGACATAAAATTGGATTCCTGCTTGCACAGACAGCTCTGCCATGAATCTGTAGGAACTCCGCCTGGGAACGGGATGGGATGATAGCTTCTTGTCCTCCCCTCGTGTGGGAACTATAATTTTACTTGCCAAGGCAACCCCCCAGAGCCATCCCTTGTTTCTCCCCTCCATGCACACCTTTACGCTTCCACAGGCTCCACATAAACCCACTCCTGACTAACTCCCCAGGGCTCTGGACTGAGCACCACCCTATTGCCCAGGAATTCCCACAGTGGCTCAGGGCTTCCACACTGACATCTCAACAAGCAGAATCTAATCAACACACAGATGAATTTCAACATGCTTGATAAAGAGTCATAAAGTCATGCGGTAAAAAGGTAAAATTAAGAAAAAAGGCCTCCATTACCAGCATCTCAATTCTTATCTGCTTAAAGTTGTCAAGCAGTGTTACGTGAACTCAAGTAACAGTATCTCAAAAGCACTTGCAGAGATGAGGGTGAACGGAGTGCTCACTGGTGGGTAGTCATTTTTGGAATAAAATTAAATGCAACTAGAATAGTGGAAGGCCTTTACTTCTGTGTACCTGCTCAGGGCTTGGAGATGTCAATAACCACCAACCTCAACCCTTCCTTCTCTCCTTTCCTGAGGGGTTTCAAAAGTCCTTTACAATTTGTGGTGGGAAAAAGCGCCACAACTCAACATCTCAAGGCCATTTCTCAAAACTCATTTGCAAATCAAAACATGTAGACTGTTTTGCTTTCTTGGTGAGTTCACTTTGGGGACATTCCTTGAAAGTTATCTGTAGAAGCCTTCAGAGCCATCTGCTCAGTGACAATCCAGTTCAGTTTACACCGGGCAGCAACTTCCCTTGAGAACCCAAAAGTGACTTGTTTGCCATTAATCATAAGCCAAAAGGGGACATGTATGGGCCACAGTCAGGACCCTTGAGTCCCACACGCCAGGCAGTACCCTGGCAGTAGGGAGCACAGGCGACAGGCAGGGTCAGCCACTTGTTAACTGTGTGGCTTTGGGCAAGTTACCTCACCTCTGAGTCAGATTTTTGTCTGTCAAACAAGGAAAAGCTCAACCATTCTGCAGCACTGCTGTGAGGGTGAAATGCGGACAGGAAGGGACTGAGCATGGCCTGACCGACAGGAGCCACCTAGCAAATGGGAGGTGGCTGTGATTTTCCGAACAGAGCAGCAGGATCAGGCCGCACTTCTCGCTGGCTGTGCGATTTAGGACATGTGCTCAAGCCTTCTGATCCTCTCTTCCCTGAATGCAAACAGCAATCCCTGGATTGGTATGAAGTTTAAACGAGGCAAAAACATGAAGCCCTAGGTGGGGACTGATCGCTCCGTAACTGTTCTCTCTTGTTACGTTATGATTACTGCTGCACAGGGGACAAGGCCCTTCCATGGTACATCCCATTCTTCAGGCTTTCACATAATAAGGCAAGTGTGGCCATATTAAATTGCATAACCCACGGGCTGCGAGTCCCAATCCAAAGACCTTCGAGGCGGGGAATCCATGCTTGCAGAGGGATAACTCACAGGGCCCCCACACCCTGGCTCTCTCTGAGGCGTCATCTCCAGTGTTACAAGACAAGGCCCACACCGAGTCCAGGAAGCTTAATGTCCCCTGCAAAAGAGCCCTCCAAACACAGTGAAGAAAACTATCCCCAGGGGTCAGGAGGTGAATTTCCTAGGTTAGTCCCCAATGCCGCACTCTTCAAAATAAAAGTGACTTCACACCACAGGGAGAGTTCTCTGCGGTTCTATCCGGCATGGGCCTCCATCTCCACATAGAATACCTGAAAGCCACTTTATTTCTCCACTTCTGCAGCGTCTGGGGCCCTGGAGTGCTTGGCCGCACCTCGGGCAGGTCCAGGGAAGTTCTATAGAAGCCAAGGGAGGAGCATGGGAAGGTGGCTGCCCCACAGTCCACACCCAGGAAAATCTTAAAGTATACCAATGAGAACATTTCATTAAGGAGCTTTTTTTTTTTTAAAAAAAAATCTTTATAAATATAGTTAATGGCAGAGACCAACTGCATTTTGCTTAAGGTAAGGATAAAAACCAACTTAGTGATACTTTTCTATGTGAGTAAAGGTGCCTAGGTGGTTAAGGGCCATTGCGTAGGTGACTGTGCCTGCTGTCCACAGTGAACAAACACAGAAACTCTGAGGTGAGCGGTGACCACAGGGGCTTTGTAAATGCAGAATAAAAATCAGAACTGAGGTCCAATTCGCTAGGAGCATCTACAGCCTCTGGAAGGCACAGTCTGAACACGCAGTTGAATCTGCAGCTGCACTTGTGTGAAGGTAAAGGACTGACGGCGGGACAGGCACCACCTGCACCTGCCTGGCACCTGCCCCACCAGCTAAGCATCAGCAGAGCCACCCACCTGGGCTGGGGCCTCAGATGGGAACGATTCACTTTTTCTTGCAGGACTCTTTTTTGCCTTCTGGAAACCAATATATACATATTTTTAAGATGTCCTTTTAAAAACCTCAATACATGAATAAATGTATTTTCTAAAGAAACCATTCCAATAGGACAGCTACATTAAAGCAGCCCTTAAATTCAGACCCTGATCCCAGGGCCCTCCTCAGGGAAAGCCCTGGTAGTGGCCTGTGCACAGTCTCTGGGGTCCCCACCTAGCCTGTTTTCTATGCATTTACATAAGTGTTTGCACGTTTACAAGAAATATGGAATTTTGTTTCCTATGTGTTTGTGTTAATAAAGCAGCATCACAGCATAACTTTTGCAATTTACTTTTTTTCACTTAACTGTCACAAAACTTTCCACGCCAATACTTATAGCTCTACCTCAGTCTTTTTAATAGTTGTGTAGAAGCAGAGGCACCCGGGGCCAGCTCACAAGAAGCCTAGACTGCTAGTCTAAGTGGCCCAGAGGTCACTGTGAGGTCTCAGGGGAGCTATTGAAGGGTTTTTGAGCTGGAGAGAGAAGTGGCCAGATTTATATTTTTAAAATACCTCTTTGTGGAAGAGATGAGAAGGGATTGGAGGATGTAAGGCTGCATCAGGAACACCAACGAGGAGGGTTTTTTTTTAAGAGACATAATCTCACTTTACTGCCTTCGGTAGAGTACCATGGTGTCACAGCTCACAGCAACCTCCAACTCCTAGGCTTAGGCAATTCTCCTGCTTCAGCCTCCCAAGTAGCTGGGACTATAGGTGTCCACCACAATGCCTGGCTATTTTTGTTGCAGTTTGGCTGGGGCCGGGTTTGAACCCGCCACCCTTGGTATATGGGCCGACACCCTACCTGCTGAGCCACAGAAGCCGCCCAGTGAGGTTTTGACACTGCATCAGCTGAGGGATACTGGCACCCTGGATGAGGACTGTGCCTGTTAGAACATAGGAGGGACAGGCCCGAGGGACATTTCGATGGAAGAATCAAGAGACCTGCCCACTGGCTGCCAAGGGACTTAGGGGCAGTCAAGGTGACTCCAGGATTCTGGCTCAAATGACTGGGAAGATGAGAGGCCAGACACTGACAGGGTGCGAGGCCTGTGGAGAAGTGGCAGAGCCCAGCTGGTGGGTCCCTCTGTGCTTGTATTGGGCTTGAGGGGCCTGTGAGACATCCAAGGGGAGACACAGGTCAACACTGGGGGGGGCATCACAACCAAGAGTGTGAGGTGGGTGGGTGTGGCTGCCGGGATGGAAACACAGGTCGTGGGGCAGGCAGGGTGGAGGTGAGGGGGGTGGTGGGGCAGGGTGGAAGTTACCAACATGGTGTTAATTGAGACCATGAGAGAAAATGAGATATTTTCAAAGAAAATACAGTGAGAAGAGAAGGAGGCCTAGGACAAAGCTAAGGAGGGTTAATGTTTAATGCTTAAGTGGAGGAAAAGAAGTTGGCAGAGACAATGCCAAGAATATCAGAAGTGTCGGTATAAAACTGGTTTTAATTTGTAGATATAGACAGATGTGTAAGTAGGTGTCCGTGTGTGTGTGTGTGTGCGTGCTGTACGCACATATCTACTTCATGCCTGTGACACACACACACACACATACTCTCTCTCTCTCTGCTGAGGGCCTAGAGAAGGACACCTTGGGAGCAAAGAGCAGACCCAGTACCCAGAACCCAGATCTTGGTTTCTAGAATTTGCCTCTAAAAGAAACAGAGGCTCTTCTGAGAAGTGGCTGATTCAGGAGTTGGTAGGGAAAGACCAAGCCAGGAACATACCGTTGGGCCAGAAGGTGAAGATGTTCTCAAAGAATCCCGGGAGTGGAGCAAGACACAGATGCCAGCCCAAAATAAATAATGATAAGAATGAATAAGAATCCACTAGTCTACACTGACATACATAAATAAACTAGGGATAAAGGGAAGTTCTTCCTTCTAATAAAATGTAAACTAATACATACTGAAGGAATGGTGGAATTATAAAAATCAATGGATGCTAAAGCTGTAGGTGAAAATTTGATAAGGAACAAGTTATTCACAGAGTCCTGAAGTATCTTTCACATACTGTAATTACAAAGAGAAGAACAGTAACGATAGTGAAGAAACTTTCAAACAGCACCTTAATCAGGTAACCCAAGCTAACTTTACCAAGACTGGGTCATGCCAATACCAGGAGCCTGGTGATAGGGTGCTCTGAGGATGACAAAGTATCACTTCGGTGATGTTCCTGCCAAAATGAATGACGTAAGTCTAACTACGAGGAATTATCCAACAAGTCCAAACTGAGGGGTAAGACACTAAAGTGGAAGGTAGACTCAGGGACTCTTCACACATCCTAGTCATTATAGTCCCAGGAAAAGTGACATTAAAATTTTTTCAATCAAATCTGATTTCCCACAAAAGTCAGTGGCATATACAAGGTTAACACATGTCTATTTCAGGGCTGGCATCCAACCTTGATAGAAACAATCATGAACAAGATTTACTTAACTATATAATACATATCTATAGGGCGCCAAAGAAAGTGCTCTGAAGCACGTGTAAATAAGGCAAACGGTACCACTCTTCCTCCCTAACAACTCCTGGCACCTGTCAGGACTGGAGGGTGTCTTTGGGTATGGGCAATGGTAGCACATTGTAAAAATGGCCAGAAACCCCTCTTATCCTTGTATGCAAGTGCCTTGCAAAATTACTTGTCACTTCTCTCATCAAAAGGTATAATCTATTGCTTCACCCCTTGATTCTGGCCTTGGCCATGTGACTTGCTTTGACTAATGGAGTATTAGCAACTGCGTCACCAGCAAAGACCTGTGGGTGCTTGTGCACGTAAGCTTGACTTCCCTGGTTTGGAGTGCTGGGTGGGCTGAGCAAAGAGGCCTAGAGCAGCCTCCACGAGGACGAGACCCCGTGGAACACAGAAGAGCAATCTAGGCTAAGGCCTCCCGAGACCACCCACCTGTCAACTGCTGGATACGTGGGTGAGGACTTCCCAGACAGAATAACCCCTCAATGATCCATGTAAACATGAGAAGCTAAGAATGTAGGTTGTTTCAAGCCCTATGTTTTATTGTAGTTTGTTATGCAGCAAAAACTGATTGATGGGGGTGGGGGGGCCTTTTAATTTGTAGATGTAGACAAATTAAAAGGGGGGACAGGGCTGCATCTTCAAGAGGAAACTCAGATTTTTCCAGAAACTGCTGTTTTTATGTCTTTATATTGGCTACCTTAGAATGGACTAAATTAACATAAAGATAACAGAAATGGCTTTGGTCATCCCTGGGTTCAAATCCCAAGCCCACCATGGTAATGAGCTGTGTGACCACAGAACACAATTATTGAGCTTCTGTACATGGGGCTTATTCCGGGGCAGATGCAAGGACTCAGAAGGACAATAAGTGTTCAGTGTATGTTAGCTATTACCATCATTACCTCCACAGTGATGTACAAAAGCTGACTGGCCACTTGTGCATTTAGAGGGCATAAGCTCCACAGTGACTGCACCCCCAGCTCCTAGCATACTCCGAGCATCAAAAACAACTGCTGAATATATAAGGATGGGAAGAAAACCTACATCTAGGCAGTGTTGGGGGCCTGGGGGAGGCTCAATCCAGTCTCAGTGTCCCTGCCTGTGAGTAGAAGGGCTGGGCTAGGTCAGTGACTCTCATCCAAATGCTCACCTGGCAAGTTTGAAAAAAATTGCTGCTACCTGAACCTGCTGCCCAGGGATTTAACTGGTCTGAAGGGTGGGCTCTGAGCAACAGCGTTTTTCAAAGCTCCAAGGCCATTCTCATGTGCAGCTGGGTTGGAGACTAAGACTCAGCTCCGACAGTCTTCAGTTTCACAACTTAGAGTCCCTCTGAGAATTAAATACGTATTGGTGATTTGAGAACCTGGGTTTAGGCCCAAGTATGCAATTTCTAAAATCCATCAAGTTAGCTCAGCATGGGTGACAAATGACTTCTGCCCTCCTCATCCAAATTCCACTCATAAAGACCTCTCTAAAGTAGTATATGACAGTAAGAGCAGGTCCGGGACCAGATGCCCCCCTTCCACCCTGGAACCACAGGGTATCTGAAGCCAGCATGGACACTCCGGCTCTGGAGCGCACAGCACTAGGGAGCACCTGTCTGGGGGAAGAAAGGACCAGGCACTGCAGACGCCCTGTGAGGCACCACCCCTCCACTCTACCATCAGAAAGGAAGGGACTTGTCAGGGTCACAAAGCTGGTGGGTGGCAGACGCGATGATCTTCTAAGTGCACTGCCCTCCCACCATATGAAGGGAGGGACAGGACACTTTCCCGCATGACATGAAGAAGCCATCTAAGGATGGAGGCAGAAAAGAGGGGTGAGAAAGTGAACATAAGCTCCATGGAGTTAAGAGGCAACCATGGAGTTAAGGGTGACCACGTGCAGTGTCCTTCGGGACATGCTGTGCACAGCCAGGACAAATATTCCCACCTTGGACATCTTTGGAGTTATCTTTCAAGTGTAGACTTCATTGTGCCGTTCCTTCACTTGAAAACTTTGTTCCCCAAAGTTTATAGGGCGTGTCCAAATGCCATGGTCCGTCCAGGCCCTCGCAGGCTGACGCCAATGTAGCTCTTTGTCCCCCACACCTAGGAACTACCTGGCTCGACCTGCTCACCCCTTCCTACTGATTCACACCTTCTGCAGGTAACACGCTGTTCTCTTTATCTACTCTGAACCCCCAACAGTGGTGGAAACATTCCCCCCAGCCACCTCTGAACTATCACACGTGAGCCTCAGTGGTCTCAGGGGTGACACTCCGATCATCTGTGAGAATGTCTCCCCTGATCACGCTCCCTCTAGCACAGGTCCTGCAGGCTGCTGGCCTTCTCGACTGCCTGTGCTCAGGTCAGGCGACCAGGCTGCTGGCCCTCTCGACTGCCTGTGTGCAGGTCAGGTGACCAAGACATGCAGGAAGGAAGCTGTGTGTCTAAAGGAAAGCTGCCTGGTAATGAGAATTCTTAGGGCTCTATGAAAAAGGGACATTCCCACTTCTTTTACTTGGATCCCAATGACTTAATTATTCATTTATTTGCCAAGTACCTTAGCATAAGATAGGCTTGAATATTGCACAAACTGAAAAGATACAACCTCAACATTAATTTTACTTAGATTTGAAAAGAGACTGCCCACAGGTTAAAAAAAAAAAGGTATGAGATGTGACATTTTGGGGATTACAGCACAGAGATCTTCTGACCTTGATTAGTGAGAGCAAGTTATCCATGGACCTGAGCACCTTCAACAGGGCTGAGGGAATGGAGGACGGAAGATTCGCAGCGAAGGCAGCGCCCTGGGCTGCAGGGTGAGTGGCGGCGGGGCTGGAGGAGCCACTTGGGGAGAGGCTGCTGGGAGGATCCAGGCCCCACCTCCCACAAGTAGCCACATGTCTCCAAAAGGCCAGTCAGGGGGACAAACAGGAACAGACCACATAAAGAGGGACCTGCCACGGAATGCCAGGCAGCAATCTGAATGCAATGTATACCTTATGGAAGACGGCAGTGCTGGCATGCACTCAAACCAGGTCATCACTTAATAATAAAACTTAATCTGAGGAGGAAAAAAGGCACTTCTATGTCATATATTTTTCTCACTTTATTGAAAGCTGAGATACTAGGATTCCCAGTTCAAAACCCAACGCCTGGGCTTCCTATCCCTCCTGTAGCCGAGGTGGACCCAGCCGACAGGCTCACAGTGTGCACGAGGCAGGCCTTGGAACCAACGCCCGTCTCTGGGATGGGCTCAGGAGGACGCAGCCAGACATACACCCAGGTGTGTTTCCAACTGGCAGGTTCCCTGGGAAAAGGCTTCTCTCGAAGGCAGTCCCCACCAGACCCACCTTCCCTGATGGGCAAGCTCTTGGGATCGTGGTGAGATGAGGCAAAAGGAGCAGCCCGAGATGGGACTTGCTGCCTCCTGCCTAGTTGCTGTGTCTATGAAGTAGAATGCCATAAATTACCCAGATTTCAGACTTAATATCAACCTCTAAAGGGCATGTCACAAAAATGTATCCTCTAAATATTGGTTGTTAGTGCACTCTGTGAGCCTATCGGGGAGAAGAGGTGTGAGGCAGCCACCCGTCTCTGACGGTCCCTGTCATGGACATCTCCTGCCACCTGACAGTAATTCCAACTGAACGCAGCAGTTGCACAAATGAACAATCCAGCCAGCCACTCTCACTGCAGTCTGAGCTCAACCTTACGATTTAATAATAGAGCCTGCTGGTATTACTCTAATTTCTAAAGCTGATGAACTTTCAGAGGCAACACGAGTTGAAATAGCGAGAGCAGTGATGACAAAGAATTTTAATCCGAGGTTCTTTGAACTATCCAGCATAATAAGCACTTGTTCCTTTTTACAATGGGCATATAAAAGAGAAATCTAAATAATAATTGCTGTAATTATCTTGAAAAATATGCAGAGATTAATGGTGATTATGAAAATCTGTATAATTGTTCTCTGAAATCATCACTGATCAAGTGGTGTCGTGAAATGGCCGCTGCCAGGGAACTTTTAACACCGAACTCCATGTGGGCACGGAAGTGTGACACTTTGGCTTTCTCTCTGTAAAATATCACCCTGTGTTTAGGAAATTGGTTTTCATCATTTCCAATACCCTGGCCTGCATTTTAACTCTTCATACCAGTGCCCTGAGAGGCTCCAAGATGCCCCTTAATGGGATGTGTATGTCATTGTGGTTCAAAGCTCCAAGTTCAACTTGTTATTTATTCAAATAATTAATTACTCTTGTATCCATCGAGCAGTCTGTCATGACACATTAATGACTTGATAGACTTCTATGAACTGGTGAACACAGAACAGCAGAGCGTTTTTATCGTCATTTAATTTTAAAACGATCCTGTGTGAAATTATCTAGTCGTGAGTGATGGCAGCATAAAGCACAGACTCAGCGAAGCCCCTTTTGGATCATTGCTTTATTAATGGTAACGTCAGGGAAATGAAAAATGCTAACATTGTCATCTTCCGCTGCTGGGTGGAGATGAATGGTTGGTGGAGTGGGCGAGGACTGTGTGCGCGGATCCCCGGGCCAGGCGGGGCTCAGGCCCTCGAGTGCCCACCAGGGGAACCCACCTCCACGCCCAGGCTCCCTTTTAGGGTTTATGGTTCTTGACATCTATTACTTTGTGTGTGTGGTCCTTTTTTTTTTTTTTTTTGACTTGAATTTTCTACTAGTGATATAGAGCACCCTCACGAAAACATTTCGCTTTATTGCTCTGAACATTAAACGTTATTAATCCAATAGAAAAACGTTAAAGATATTGCTGTCACCTTTAAATGTGAAATGATATTAGGAGCTAAAAAACGCTGGGTTAGTAGAAAAGATGTTCCTTAGTTTCTTTCAAGCCTTGAGATAACCAAGCTGGGAAGACAATAAAATAATTTTTCTACATGGCTCACAGCACAACATCTGCTTAAAAGAGACTTCCTGTTCAGCTCTTCTCATTTTGTTTTGTTCTCTATATAGCGAAAATTGTTTCTCAATCGTTTTAATTACAAACTTGGGAATCTATACAAGCTATTCCCTGGCAGTGTGATTCAAAGACACCAAGAGCTGCCTGTGCCTGCCTGCGGGAGCAGCGGGGTGCCCTGATGGCCACGCAGGGCCCAGCAGAGGACAGCAACGGGACAGGCAGTGAGGCATTGTTCCTGGCCTCCACGGGAAAGGACAGGTGGACTTATCTTTGCTTAGAAGCTTCCCGTTTCTGTTCTACCATGGCCTATGAATGGCTCTGCCACCCTCCTGCATGTCTCGTCCAGGCCCCTGGAGTGGCAGGGACCTGTCCACAGCCCTCACAATAGTCACCAGTGCTTTATATCCCAAAGAGGGTGGCAGTAGCGGCAATAGCTCACATTTTCAAATCTGTACTCTGTGTGAGGTCATAATAGTCTTGGGGCTGTCTGTATACAAACTGATTTAACCCTTAAGGCAACCTCACGAGGCATGTATGTATATTATTCATGTTATTTTATAGCAGGACACTCAAAACACTTAGGTAGCCTGCTCAAGAGCACCTGGCTGCCAGAGATACAGCCCAGGTTGAACTCAGGGAGCCCAGTCTTCCCGCCTATATTTGAGCGCCTCTTAAATCCACCCAGAGATGTCGCAGAATCTGCCCTGCTGCTCATGAACCTCCCCCCCCCCCACCAGCCACGGCATCTATCTCTAGCACACAATGAGATCTAAGCTGACCCCTCCAAACTCCCTTCTCCAGACTCTGCTTTCAGCCCTGATACTAGCTGCTTGGCTTCTCCTGGCTCCATGTTCTCTATAGAAAGGGATTCAGAAAGAAATGGAGTCCAGCAGAGGCTTCAGCACTAGATGGAAAGTGCAGCAAAAGGAGAGCTTCACTGACACAAGTGAAAATACACCTGGACTTGAGTTGCAATAGGGATGTCAAAATCCTGAGGATAAACAAATCAAAGAAGGTGGGAAGGTCTGAGCCAGAACTTTAATTTGATGGTGTCCACAAAATGGTGGAATGCCTTCCTTTTTCAGGTGAAGGCACTTAGGTGAGTGCCCATGCCTTTCCCAGGGATGTCTCTAGCAAGGTGGCAGCAAAGTCACCTCATCATGCAGTGAGTGCTGGTTACTACAGGAAGTGGAGCCTTCCTCACCCTGTCAGTGAGACAGGAAGGTCTGAGCAGAGCTGTAGCCACAAAAGCAGCTAGAGATCGGCCAGACCCAGATGCAATGAGGTGTACAGCAAATTGACTTGGGGATTTCTGGGGGACCCCTCAAAGAGATAGGCAGGTACCTTCTGAACGGCTGAAACTGAGCTACAGGAGACTGCAGATACCAAGGCTGGGGGGAAAATAATGGCTTAAAACAGAGGCCCCCGTTTCAGAGTCTAAGCAGGTTCCCCCACATGACGGCGGGCACTGCTCCTCTACTGAGCAACCCCACTCACAGAGCTGCGGACTCACCCCCAGGGGCCTTCTCTCTGGAGAGCAATCTCATCCCTCAGAGGGGGTGAGGAGGAGCTGGAGCACTTCAGCCCTCAGGGAACAAGCGGCACCTGGGAGAAGTGGCCTGCCAGGACCAGTGAGGCAGGGAAGGACTTAGCGCTTTACAAGCTCCATCTCCAAAGCTGCCCCCCACATTCCAGGAGAAGCATGTTTCCTCTCAAAGCACAGCTCCACAAACCTGCAGTTTTGCCAGAGTACCTGGGATGCTTGTGTGAAACCCTCAAAGCCTCTGGCTCAGGAGCGGTGGCAGGACAGCACCAGGACAGACACTGCTCTGGGTGGGGAGCCAGTGTGGCCTTGGGTGAGGTCTTTTGGTCTCAGGGTAAACACTGTGAAGCTTTTCTGTGGGATCAGGGTTCTCTGTTACCGGGACGGGGCAGGAGGTAACAGCACTGGTCACAGCTGCTCCCTGGAGAACGTCCTGGCCTGTGTGTGGGGCACCTGCTGGGCTGCCCCTATGAGGCACCCAGGGTCAGCGCTTCATGGCTGGGAGAGGCACACAGCCATGAGTCAAAGGGGGCCCGGCAATGAGGACCTCTCAGCTGGTCAGACTCTTGACATGCCTACATGGTTTAAGACAAGGATCAAGACATACCAGGCCAAAGGACAGCCAGGCCCTCCTTCGGCACTAGGCAATTCACTCCTTATTCTGCAGCCCAGACGGGGTTCCTCTCAGGGCCAGGCGGGTGGTAGACCGAGCCTCAGAAACTCACAGGATGCAAAGACCCAGAAAGGCCCATGATCTTTCTCTGTCTCTACATCTGAAGTGAGTTTTCTGAGTACCCAGCGCTTCTGTGATTTTCCCCAACCTTTAAGGCGGAGGAAAAAAGATAATAAATTCAGATGCCCTGTGACTGTCTTTTCTGGATCCCAGGCAGAGGGCCTTTTTCCCCCTCTCTCCCCCTACCTAACTCAAATTGAGCCCTTCATATTTTGAAGCTATGCATGTAGTATTTCTAACTCATGCTGGATTCTTAAGTGTCCTCCTTAAACCTTTCTGAGCTTCCCCAAGTAATGACTTCCAGCCATTTGAAAAACCAGAATATTTTAAATGGGCTCTGTGGTCAGAACAAAGTGAGAAAGGACACGTTCCAGCGGAACCCCACAGCCAAACAGGATACATGTAAGCAATTTCCCCCTACACCCCCAAGGCTTCCAGGGTGGCTGTAGCAACTAGGAGGAGAAACTGTGAGCAGGAGTTAGGGGAGACCACCAGGAAACACAAGGTCCAGCGGGAATCTGGTAGCCTGTTCTTAATAAGACAAAGCCCAGGGGAGGAGACTATCATGAGTCCACAAGACCTGACCCTCCAGGCAGACAGAAACCTGGCAGGTGGCCTAAGTGAAAGGCCAGTGTGCCGAGAAGCAGCTGGCCCCAGCAGGGTCCAAGAGCCCCGAGTAACTAGAATGGAAGGCTGTTATGAGAACCGCCCCTGAACACTGTGGTGTCTGGAGGTTCCTAACGGGTTCGTGCCCATTGTCTCCTTGGTCTCAGCCTCTCCCGTGGGTGGCCCGGTGAGTCTGACCCCATTCCAGTTTCACCATGACGACACCGGGCACCAAGGGGTTTACCGGCTTGCACGATGTGACCCAGGGGGCTAGTAACATAACCTGGTGTTGAATACGGGTCTCTTGACTGCTATGTAATCATTTATTGGGTCAGTAGAAAAACCATGTGAGCAGCGCCCAGGGAGGGGCTGCACAGGCTGCTGCTCTGCAGGCTCCAGGGGCGCATGCCCACAGGGCCACAGGGGTTTGCTTTCTGCTCTGTCTTCGTTGTGGAAAAGTCCCCTCATCTTTTGACAGACATACTATGAAAGCACAAGTTTTTTGCTTTTTATTGCCTCATTTTTGGTGGCTGGGGGCCAGTCTATGATCCAGACTCTTGGTTTTGTGCCATCCAGGTTACTGGACAAGCACCAAACCGCGATTTCATTTGTGCCTAAGGCTGTGAAAACTTGAGGTAGCTTTAAATATTCTGCCTGTAAAATCCCACGCGGCCAGGAGACAGGGGTGCTTCTCCAGGCATTTCCAGTGAGTCTCAAACCGAGGGTCATCTTAGGTATGACAAAATGCAGAGAAGCCAGCGGGACAGGGAGCTGTGTCCTTGCACTGACACATGGCTCTATGGTATCTGAGAATTCAGCATTTGTGGTGGTCACTATTGGTGGGAATCTTAACAGCCCCAGCATGAGATAATCTGTCACTTTGATAAGCCACAAACTGGGACTCTAGGGGGTGGGTGAGGCTGAGTGGAAGCTGGGCCAGAGAGGCTGTCAGACACTTAGCACCCCAATTTCAGCCAGCTGAGGACTCCACACTTTTCTCTTGCAAAAGCATGTCTCTGCAAGTGACTGTTTATTTTAAAAATTTGGTCCCACGAAAGAGCCCACTGCTAGTGCTAGTGATGAAAAGGAAGAGGGACTCTGGAAGGTCTGAGACATTCAACCTGCCTCAGGGGTGTCAACCTGCCCCTGAGCCGCATGCTGATTTTGCTTATCTATGGTGTTAGATATCATGACAAGTATGCATGGACTTTTTTTGTTAATTAGCTTTTGTTAGTGTTTGTGTATTTAACATGTGGCCCAAAACTACTCTTCTTCTTCCAATGCATGGCAGAAACAAAAAGGTTGGCTATCCCTGGTCTAAGAAACTGAAGGGGCTTAGCTGGGGTGGAGGTGAGGAGGGGGTCTGGGGCCAATTAGGAGGGGAATGTGGACCGAGGGTACGACTCAGCTCCACTCTGCAGGAATAAACCTGAAAAGTGAAAATAGTTAAAAGATAAAGGGGATTTGTAGCTTGGTGCAAGGGCTTCTGACCATGGAAACTGCTCATCCTGGAAGAGGGAGGACTTTGTGAGAGCTGAAGAGTTGATTAAACTCACAGGGTGAGGATGTAGCAGGAGGCGGGAGCCGTTTGAATGCTCCCAAGAGGAAAGGCAGTTTCAGGATTTTAAGCAGCCTTTCTTTTCTTTCTGTCTGTCTTTTTTTTTTTTTAATAAATTTACGACCCTGCTGCTAATGAAGCAGGTACAAAGTCAGCTGAAGCAACTTGAGGGGAGAATGGTTGCTGAACGGAGCAAGTGCTGAGTGCGGATGAACCCAGCTTCTAGGAAGGAGACAGCCTCTCAGACCCAGTGTCCCAGGATGGGAAGAAAGCGTCTAAGTTCCAGGTGGCCAGAAAGGAGCACATCCTCTCTCTCCAGCTCTGAGGCGGTCTTTACGCTTCAGACCTTACAGGTCAGCCGGGTTTCTGCCAATGTTCTAGAACATCGTGAGGGGGGGAGTGGGAAGGGGCCAAGAATCTGAACATCTTGTTTTAAAAAACCCCAGGTCTTGGCCCAATTCTTTTTTACATAAAGAAAACTCACAGTCAAAATTATTATTAGCAATGATGTAATATATACAGAAATTTATTTCAGTGACAAAAATTATTTAAATAACTTTATACATGAGGCCAATTTTTATTTATAGAATCATTAGTCCTAAAAGTTCGCCAGAATGCTTCACTTCTACATTACTGCATTCTGTGGAAGAAATTGTGTGATAAAGGGCTATTTTTAAATTTGGAGATTTGGGGCTATCTTGGGAGAAGTATCCTAGAAAGACATTTAGGTTCTAATTACTGCACTGGGAAGAGCTGTTCGAGACGGCCTCTCAGGGTCTATCGTTCTAGAGTCACTCAGGACAGCAGAGAGACAACATGGAGCATCAGAAGCTCAAAAATTCTCCTGCAGCCCCCTCAGCAGCTGCCGAGAGTCATCGGGAGGTGAGCTGAAGTCCAGTGGCCTCTAAGGGCCTAGAAGTAGCGTTTTGGCCTAGGGAACATGCCCTGATGCGCTTTGAGATTCTCCCAGAATCGCCGTGATGGGCACAGGCTTGGTCCCCCTCGGAGAGTGGCCAGTAAGCAAACCCACAGGCTAACCAGGGCAAGGAAGGGCTGCCCACCGTCGTACGAGCAGAGTGTGACGGAGAGAGGGGTGTCCCTGTGGAGTGAACCGCTATGATGTGTCAAAAGGTTTGGAGAACACTGACCAAGGAAGCATCTTCCTGACTGACAAAAGCGAATCACTCAGCTATGGTCCTTTACCCCTGCCAGAGGTTATGCAGTGTGTTACACAGCGTGCTCGTGTTACACCGTGCTTAATAAAAACATCCACCTCCACCTCAAGTATTTAGTTATATCTCCGTGGGGCTAAAGACAAGTGGGGGTTAAACAGCAAGGCCCACGCCCCTGGCCACTGCACAGTGACCTTTCCTTTACAAGAGAAACTGCTCTAGCCAAGACCAAGGGTGGCCTGGCCTTTCACTGCCCTGCCCTGGGCCACTGGGCGTCAGGCTCACAGAGGCAGGGGCTCCCCCGGAGCTGCTGTAGAGCTGTTAACAGGCCCACGTGGGAAAAGACTTCTTCCAACTAAAAAGCCCTTCCACTTTGCCCTCTGGGCTCTAGCTGAACAAAAATTAGGCTGGGGATGAAGGAGAGAGGCCAGGACAACACGCTATTCACTGGTGAGGGGTAGCATTTGAGAGAACAAAGTGGAAGTGGCCCTGGGGCCTTTGTAGTGGGGAGCGAGGGGCTGAACAAACACGTTTTCACGGCCAAACTCCTCCTCTCACACATGTGTAAAGCCTTTGGAATTTCATTGGAAAAACTTTATTTCAAAAGTGATCTTTGAAGTTTGAAAATAAAAGCAGAAAGGTTATTTCTCAGCACAGAGAGTTGATTTGAAACCCTGAAGGGTTGTCCCAGACCTGCGTGGAGTGGCATCTGGTTGGTGGTGCCCGTCTCATATCAGCCAGGGACAAAGAAACCCCTTGTTTATCCCAGCTTGGCTTTTGCTCTGTGCTTATGCCTGGTTCATGCCTAGGGCACATGGAAAAAAAAAAAAAAAAGAAAAAAAGAAACCCCGAAGGGACCAACGGGCGGTGCTCTGGGCGGGAGGCGGCACCGACCCAGGCACGCGTCTCCACACGTCTGTGAAGCTTCACTGCCTGTGCTTCTCGCTTAGATTGTCCCTGATGTGACACAGACTTTCATCGTCACTCACTGTCCTTTAACTGTCAGGGCCTGGTGAGCCCCAGGCCTGGAAGGTAACCTGGATGGTAACAGAAGTGATCCAGAGACAGGGGGAGGCCACACGTACATGTCACACGTGCACAGACGTCACATGTGCACAGATGCATGTGCGTGCGTGTGTGCACGCCATGTGCACAGTGCTCGTGTGTGTGTGTGTGCACATAAAAAAGGGCAGTGGCGAAAAGAAAAACTGCATGAGCCTCGCAGGCAAGCTCGTGTAACAAATTCCTTCATCCACGACATAGCAGGTGACACAGAGGTCAGTGCTGTCAGTAAAGGGCTCCTCCACAGTCTGTCTGCCTGGAGAGGAGATAGTCATTGAAATTTTAAAATAAAATGCCAAACTTAAGGACGGAGCAGGGGCAAACGGTGACGATGCCACTTCCAAGCTCTCCAAGTCCCTCTTTCCCTGGCCAGGCCTTGGCGCACCAGGGCCCTCAGGGGATTCCCTGCCCATGGACCTTTCACCCCTCCACCAGTTCACTTGCCTATGGGCAAAGCTGGGACTTGGGTCCAGAGTTTTTACAAATTAAACCTCACTGTCCTCTAGCCACTTTGGTCCTGAGAAAGAACCAGACTGCAATTTAAAGAAATGGCTGGAAAAGAAAGGTCTGTGGAGTGCTGAAGCATTTCAGTTACTTTATTTCTGGAATCAGTTAGCAATTACCCTTGAACTTCCCTTCCTTCCCTCCCTAACATATCACAATTACTGCAGCCAAAAATCTCACCCGAACTCCCAAATCACCCCTTCTCCCACCCAACACCCAAACACACACACGTCCATAAGATCAAAGCCTTGGGGAAAATGAGTTCTGACAACTCTTTCTTTCCTCTGCTGGCCCTTAATACTTCTCTGGCTTGCTAACTAAGAACAGAAAGGCCGAACAGCTGCCTTGTTATTTCCAGCAACATTCAGAAGAGAACCAGTTTCCAGAATGGCCAAACAGGCTGAGAGGCCTGCAGAATGGGATGTGCTGGATGCTCCACGTGGCCAGATGGGCTGTGCTTTATCAGGGAACATGGCTGAGCCTGAGGGCCCACAGTACTGCCCTAGCTGGGAGTTGAGCACCTAACTACTGTCCTGGCCTTGCCTTCCATGCCCAGTGTGACGCCGAGTGGGAGGGCAATAGGTCTTGGGGGAGGGGGGTTTAATAAATGATTGGCCAGAAGGCCTTCACCTGAACACCAGGAACTCTGCTGGCCCCATTGTTTGAAATGCAAATTCTCCCTGGCTGCAGCTGCTTGTGAACACATGCAACAGACACAGACGCAAGAGACTAAGGCACTTGGAAACATTCTTCCTTTTTTCATCTGCCAGTCCCTGACATCTTAGACGTTTGAACAGGCTTTGACACAGTGACCCCCGCCTCCCACACACACAGGGGCTGCTGGGAGTGGGGTGTATCACACCCTATGACTTGCACGCACCAGCCATGGGGCTGAGGAATGCAAAGGGGACATTCACAACTGCCAGGCCCGCGGCACTCCAGGTGTCCTCCATCAACCAACATGCACGAAATTTACAGAGCCTCAGCAAGCAGTGCAGGATCAAGCCAGGCCGCCTAATCTGCTCTTCAGACTCCACCTGGCTTCTCATCACTTACCTGTGACCGGAGGCTGAGTTCAGGGGCATCTTTAAAGCTAAATCGGAAAGATGAATAATCCCTACCCAACGACATGAGTCTCGGGCACCCAGCCCATGGGCCTTGAACCTCTCCTCGTCCTGCCACGGGCTCCTTTGGCACCTCTTGCTGCTTTTACCAACTCCTGCTCTGCCCTGGGGGGTTAAACTCCTGCTGCAATTGGGGAATGAGGCCTTGATTTTTCCCAGCTAGTCCACCGCTCTCAGAGCCTGTGGAGTCCTGTCTCCAGGGTCCCCGCTCAGAGCAGGCAGGGGCGAGTGCCTGGACTGTCCCCACTTTCCTCCATCCACAGCACAGCAGAATGCCCAGCCCGCTGAAGCCATTCTCTGCCTCTACATGGGGCTTTATCTCACTTGTCACCGTGATCCTCAGAGGAGGCTTCCTGGGGCTGTTTTTGTTACCACAACTGAAGAAGCTGAGACCAGATGGTGAAGGGCCTGTCTCCTGAAGACAAGGTCCTGGTGTGAGGGGCACAGCAGGACAGACTCAGCCTGTAGGCCTCTCCTACTCTGACCCCTGCTGTCCCCTCAAGGTGCAGGAGGTGGGCCCTGCTGCCCCGCACAGCCACTCCCCACAGGACACTGTCACCCTGGGAGAAAGGTCAGACAGTACAGACACTCTGCCTAAAAGTCCCCTTTCAGGCTGAGTGGCACTGCTGGTCTGTACCTGCACGGGCACAGAATATCCCTCGGACACGGGTGCCATTTCTCCTGCTGAATCTGCCTCCTAGAACCCCAGCCCTGGACAAGGACGAGTGCCCTTGCAGCCTCCTCTACACACCAGACCACACAGTGCTGGCCTCGAGAGCAGATGCTGAACCTGCCTAAGTTGGAATCCCAATTCACGTCAGTGGTGTGACTGTGGGTGGGTCACCTGTGCTCTCTGTGCAGTGGGATCAATGGCACCAATAAATCCTTGGGCTGCTGTGAGAGCAGGAGACGGTGTGAGTGGAGCACTCAGAATGGCTGGCACTCTGCATGTGCTGGGAAAGCATGTGTTCCTGTTGTTACTCATTTCCCAAACATCAGAGGAAATGACCAGCCTCAGTTTTGGCTCCCTCTAGCTCTGTGCCCCACCCTCAACCCTATAAAAAGCAGTTTCCTGTAAATAATCCTCACACGGGAGGGTGCACAGTGCATCTCTGGTCCAGGCAGCTGCTGTGACATGACAAATAAGCTGCAGGCTGACAATGTCTCTAAGACATATTGGAGTTTACTTTGTCGTTTGGGCTTGCCATCTGTGCCACCCCGACAGGGGCTGGCTTCCCAGGCTGCTCTGGGAGCCGGCAGCAGCGTCCACCAGTCCCCGGTCAGATCTGCAAGCTCAGCCGACCATCAGTGAGGCTGCCTAATGAGAGGAAGCGGCATGTGCCCAATGCTGCCCGGGAGCCGGCTGCCTGCCCAGGGAAGGCTGGGGTGTCTGCTCCACACAATGCAGGAGGCAGCGGCACTCAGCACCTAAGGGCCAGCGGGGAGACCAGAATGCAACGAGGACTGGACTGTAGAGCTCTCACAGTCAACTCTGATGCCAGGTGTCAGGAGGCTCGTGACACAGAGGGTGAGAGGGCCAAGCACACTGCTCATGCAGCACACAGTCTAGGAAATAGGAAAGACACTCAGAAAACCACTTAAAGCATAAAAAACCCCACAAACTTAAAACTAAGAGCAGGAGGGTGAGAAAGGCTACTACAGAATCCTGGGAGGAGCACAATGGAGGCATCCGGGGGCGCTGCTAATTTGCTGTGCGGCTTTGGGGAAGTCACTTAATCCTTCTGAACTTCGGTTCCTCATCTGTAAAATGGGGATAATAGTAAGACCCTGTGCTTCCCAGGGTGGTGTCCAGAATTAAATGAGGTGACTTAGCTCCATAAACATCGACTGTTATTCCTGAAACCAAACAGATATACAAGTTGCTTGCCTCTGTGTTGAGGCCAGGAGAGGACAAAAGCCAGTTTTTTACTGCAAGTGATGTCACAAGAGTCACCACCGCCTAAGCACAGGTGCCCATGGGACTCAGGGCTAAGTGCGTCCAGGCCAACCATGTCCAGGTTCAGAAATATTTCGGCATCTCTAGGTAGAAAAGACAGTAGGTAGCAAGCAGCTAAATTTGCCAAAATTATAGGCTGTCCTTACTTTTAACCATGAAGAATGACTCTCTGCCTTCCTCTGGAAATGAGCCTTAGCAAGGAGGTGCTATGGGCACAGTCACTCTCATCCAAAACCACATTAATGACAGGAAACTAGGGTGGCTGGGCCTGCCTATGAGATAGAACCCCAAAGAGAGATAGGGCCTGAGGACCTCTGTGCCCATCCCCTTCTACCAGGGTGGCTCTGTGGACTGTGATCAGCACCTGGGGCCACCAGGCCTTCTCCAGTAATCCTCCTGATCCCCACCAGCTCATATTTGAACTTTCACAGTGGCACGTCACATCTAGTTGCTGTGTGTGGGCCCCGTGTTCTCTGAACATCTGCTCATGGCCCCAGGCTATCAGCCACACTGTGAATTACTGGCCAGACCTGGCTCCTATGCTGGGCACATGAGAACTCCTCAGGAACTCAGTAGCTGCTGAACGAGGAATGCAGCAACTCCCTCGTTTAATTCTCATGCCCTCTTGAGAGACAGGTGTAGGGAGTGGGCTGCTGACGGGAGCACTGGCAAATTATGGGATCATGTTCAGCCCAGGGGGCAGCTGGTCTCCCCAATCTCCACTCTTCCTTCCACAACAGTGTTCTTGGATGTGTCCCTGGAGTATCACCAGGGAAGGTGGGAAGGTTTTCAAATAAGCATTTCCAAAGATCAAAGATCTTCTCTGGAATAAGGGCCCTGAATTGACTTCAAGAAATGAATTAATTGCTGTTCCACAATGATCTCTAAGAATGGAATAGTCTAGAAGCAACAATCAGCACCCTTAATAACAAGATAATTACTTAGCAAAGGATGGCTGAGCAGGGCTGGACTTGGTAGCATGTGTGTTTGGTTCTGCTCTGGAACCAGGGCTCCTGCCCACAAGGAAGGGGTGAGCTGGTGCGAGGCGGCGATGCCACAAGAGAGGCACTCAGAGAGGTGTGCTCAGCGCGCCGAGGAGGGCGGGGGTGCTCACAGGAGCAACCAGAGGAGGATGGGAGTTGCCAGGGATGGCTTCCGGGAAGAACTGCAGCTCAAGCACAAGGCAGAAGCTGGCAAGGATGTGGCTGGGGACAAGGCAAGGTAACAGCATGTGAGGCATATGAGGCAGCATCCCGAGGAGGAGCCTCAGCTGGCCAGGGTGGAGGAGGAGCAGCACTCACAGCCAGGGCCTGGCAGGACAAAGGCCTCAGAGAACTTAAGCCAAAGACTCGAGATGCAACAAAAGAGGGACTTTTATTTTGATGGAGAGTAAAGTACACAGCGGACCTTTAACCATCATAAACCTTCCGGGCCTGAAGAGCAATGCCTTAAAGCAGACAAAATAAAACCAGGTCAAAATGATACTGAGAAGAAATGTGCAAAACTGTAAAAGCTACCATTCTTTGGCTAGTTAAAGATGCATATGTGTAGGTACGCGGATGTGTACATATTCATCCTTCTATGTGACCAAAGAACGGAGAGATGGGGTCTGGGGGTGTGTATCTCCCACGCTGTGTCTCACAGAGGGAAGAGGTGTTTTTAAGTGTCAGTGAAACATTTACTAAAACTGATTCCATACTGGATCACAGACTCAATAAATTTGAAAAGTAAAAAAACTATACAGGCCACATTCCCTCACTACTATGCAATACAATTAGAAATAAGATTTAAAAAACCTCTCAGAAAAAAAATCTTTTCTAACACTTGAGTCAAAGGGGCAATCAGAACTAAAATTATTATGTATTTATAAATGTGAGTGCTATAATCAACCTATAGCATGCCACCAAAAGAATATATAAGGATATTTACCACCTTAAGTGCTTTCATTAAAAATCAAAGACAGAAAACAAATGAGGTAATAATCATTCTACGCAAGAAACTATTTTTGAAAAGCCAACAAGTTAAAAAAAAAGAACAAATATAGATAAAATTAAATAATATAAAGCAAAAGCCTAATGGTTTTATAAACAAATCAAAAACTGGTTATTTGAAAAGATAAATAAAGCAAGCAAATCTCTAGCAAAAATAACCAGATGAAAGAGAGAAAAAAATAACATTAGAGATGTATGTTAATTTTAAAACAAAAATTTTAGGCACAATTTTATACCAATAAACTTTAAAATTTAGGTGACATGGTTGATTTTCCTTTCAAAGAAAATATAAATGACCAAGTTGACGCAAGAAAAAGTAGAAAGTCTGAGAAAAAACTCACTAATTGTGAAAGCAAGTGAAATTCCATTTCCTCAAAATATCTTTAGTTCTTCCAAATACTTTCAGATCATTTCTGCTTTACATGTTCTAGTCATCGAAAAATATAAAGCAAGACAAAGAAATGGGGTTTAAATGTTATCAGAGGCAAAATTATCTGTGTTTTCAGATGATTCATCAACCAAGAAAACCCAAGTAAATAAATCAGAAGTTTCTGGAAACAACAAGCATACAGAGAGGTGACCATTTATAATAGTCAAAAACCAATGTTTTTAAAAAATACATATATATGTAAGCAATCACCAATTAAAAATGAAACAACAAAAAATTTAAAACAGGCATTAGATAAATGAAAAGTAAAGAAAATTATAGTATTTTATTGAATAATATGAAAAGACATTCGAATGAATGGAGAGTCATATAGGGAAAGATCAGAGATTTTAAAGATAACCATTCTCCCCAACTTAGGTTATAACGTCAATGTTTTTTAAATCAAAATCCTAATAGTATTTTCTTTGAAATAAAAAATGATTCTAAATTTCAACTGGGTAAAAAAAGTTGAGCTATTATTAGTAGGAACATTTTGAAAAAAAAATTACAAAAAATAATAAGAGAGTTGAAACATCTACATTCATAATAATTAAAAGAGTGACCCTCCCACTAGAAGGTACACTCAAGTCAACAGAACACAACACAAGCCGCAAAATACATCACAGTAGATGTTATTATAGGATTGTTTTTCAAATGAGTTGGTTAAAAAACGATTTAATAAGTGATTCTGGGATAATAATAAATAATTTGGAAAAACATAGAGTTTTACCTCATGCCAATATCAAAACAAATTTACAGATGAAGTTTAGATTTAAATGTTAAAAAAATGAAGGTACCAGGAAATATCCGGAGATAGCAAAGGCTTTTCTAAAACATGACAGCAAAGACGCAAAACATAAAAGAAAAGCAAAATTTAAGAACCACCACAAACCATGTTACAAAAAGTAATAGTAACATGAGAGAAAAGAATACCTTGTTACATAAGGAGCTCCTGTAAGCAAAAGCAAGACTTCAAGGGAAGAAAGCCAGGGTGAGAATGAGAAGGCTCAGCACTGGGGAACAGGTGTCCTCAGCAGCAATCAAGGAAACGTAAACTAACAATAAGATGCCATTGCACCTTCCAAATCAATAAGGATTTTAAAAAATTATAGCCAGTTACTAAGGCTTCAGGGAGGAAAAAACCTTTATGTAGAAGTGTGAATGAATTCAACATGAGGGTGGACCATTTGTCAATATACATCAAAATGTTTTAAAATTCATTTATTTATATATTTATCTGAAAGGTAAATGTTCGCCAAAGCATTACTTTTGGAAGCAAGGACAATACAGATATCCAGCCGCAGAGGATGGTTAGGTAAGATTCCCTGTCCCTGGATGAGGGAAGGTTATACAACCACTGACACCAGCCTGAGGGAGACTTCACTCTGTGACAGGCAGCAAGGTGCACGACAGCCACGTCTCAAAACAGAATGAATGTTCTCAGCAACAGCAAGGAGCAGACTACTGATACATGCAACAACATGGTTGGATCTTGCAAATATACTGAGTGACACGCAAAACTTCATGCTGTGTGATTCCAGTTCTCTGACAACACAACACAGATAAGTGACTGGCGGCAAGGGAGGGAAACCACTGGACATTTGAACGAGTGAACTTCTGGAGTGATGGAAATATTCCGTATCTTGCTAGTGGAGGTGGATGTTATGCAATCGACATTTGTCAAAATTCACTGACCTGTACACATAAAAGGGTGGGTTTTATTACTTGGAAATTATACCTCAGAAAATATGACTTACAACAAACTCAGAATGGACTATTAAGCAGAAATATATGTAAATATATGGTATAGGAAAAATGTTGAAAGGATATATCCTAACATATCATTTCTTTGAGTAATGGGATTAAGAGTGATATTTATTTTCTTCCCTATACTTCCATGTATTTTCTAACTTTTCCAGAATTAACATGTCACTTTTATATTTCAGAAAAGAAAATGTGTCTGGTTTTGATTTACAAAAAAAAGAAAACTGTATCAATGAACTGTTCTGTCCAGTGACAAACTTTTTATTAGGTTCTTATAGGAAATGACGGGGGGGGGGGGTTCATGCTCAGCTGGAGGCTTTGCATCCCCCCAGCCCTGAGGCATAGCTTCTCAGGGCACCTCCGTCCAGCCCCGGCAAGGTACTGGTCCTCAACAGGAGAGGGGACGACCACTTGCTCCAAGAGGCTCGTTCTGCAGGTAGGAAAACTGAGTCCTAGAGATAGGACGAGAACTTCTCAAGACTAGAGAAGTTCAGATGGGCCTGAAACCCCAAGGAGCAGTGCTACCTGGAGCACCTCTCCTAACTGCCCGGGAGGACTCAAGCTCCCACGGAGCTGAAGACGAACACTGTAGGAGAAAGCTGTGATGCTGTTGTCCAGACTCTAGCAAACGGTGTCTCATAGTTCAGTTTCACCTGTGTTTTTCCAGTGTATTTTTTGACTTCCTATTTTACTTCACATCTAAAACTCCCTTTTTAAACATTTTTAAATTTTTTTATTGTTAGGGATTCACCGAGGGTACACTGATTGTATTTGTCGGGTAAAGTCCCTCTTCATTTTTTAATTTAATCCTCTTGCCTTTGCCTCTCAAAGTGCTAGGATTATAGGAATGAGCCCCCCTACCCGCCTAGCCTAAAACTCACTTTCTAAATTCAAAATACTTTTCTCCAGTGAGTAGTTTCACCACTCTTGAGTATTTGCTCCCACTCTCGTGGGAGTACGACCATCCCTTCCCACTGCCATGGGCAGGCCAGAGCCTCCTGAGGGAGGAGGATGCACCTGACCCCACTGGCGCTGGCCAGGCATGGTGAGAAGCATACAGCTTTTAAGGCTACTGGGTATTTCTTCCAGGCCTCTTGCTCTCTTTTATTATTACAAGTATAGGAAAGTACAGACAGGGCTGAGTCCCAGAATAAGAAGACACAGAGAGCAGGGTCCTAGCCAACCTATGGTCACCAACTTGGAGCCTGAGTGACATATAAATTGTATGTATTGTAAGCCACTGCAATTAAGGACTGCTTGTTAGTATAGCATAACCCAGCAAAGACTGACTAATATACCTACTTTAGTCTCATTCTGAACTATAATATCCATTGATCTGCTCTTATGAATGAAGTAAATTTAAAAGGCCATCTGTGTCTACTCTAAAATCATCCCCCTTTCCCAAGCACACACCTTTGGGACATATGCTACAGCCTGAGGTAGATAGAAACCAGAGAACATGCAGAAAAAGGACCTATGGGAAGAGCCTCTAGGATCATGTAGATATAATATGTATAATTCAGAAAAGTCTGAATGTCCCCCTAGAACTATAAGCTGCCCTGTCAATTTCACAATTCTCTGTACTGCTTTAAAAGTGCACATCAGTTATAAGACAGACTCCCAACTCAGAATTGTTATAGTATGTAGGAAAAGTACCTCTAAGATTCAAGGGGCTCTGGGAAGCATGGAGAAATCAAAGTCAAGGAGGCGATTATGGGGTTAGCTATTTCCCTGAATAGTTATCTTCATTATTTAACTCTCAGCTGCTAATTCTTCTTCAAGCAAAATCATTCTGACTATCTGAATATAAAAAATGGGTCTTGGTTGACCTTTAATTTAGATATTCAGCACAGGTACCATTCAGCCATCTATAACTTTCAGTCAGCTATACCATGCTCTAATCATTAATGGTCCACTTGTTTGGCTCAGGTAAATTGCATTTGCATATGCAAATTATGCCTAAATATTCTGTACTATTAATGTTATCACTAATTACATAATAATAGTTACCAATTTCCATACAGATCAAACTTACAGTTTTGTAGCTATTAGGGAAATTGTACTTTGTAATTAAGATAATCCTCATTTCCAGATGCTAATTAACTATACAATAATTAGTCTCATTCACTAATGCAAATTAAGGATTTTCATCTTTATTGATAAAAGAGTTGCTTATCGGATAAGGAATGATAGCCCCCGAAATCTTGTGGAGAAACACTTTTTCCCCCTTTTAAAGGTTAAAAGGTAAATCTATTTTTATCAGTCTCATTTGTGAATGCAAAATTAGGTCTGATTAATCAAGTCAAAGATAAATGTGCTAGTCTTATTTCAGGACAGATTGTATTACTTCCTGAGTTCATCTCTTTTCCCTTATAAATACATAGGTAAACAAGAGTTCACCAAACAGGAGTCTTCCTAGTGGGAGTGATTCATCTATGGTCAAAGGATGCTCTGAAGCATGCGTCTCTCTATTACACTTGCTTTTGTTTTGCCTTGAAGCATCATGGAGGGATCTGGAAATAACTGTGTCTTAGTGGTTCAGCCAGAATGGGAACGAGTGAGAAGAGATTTTTGTGAGTAAATACAGAGGAAACAGGGAAAACGCCACATTTGCTTGGATTATTAAGTTTTCTGTGCTCCAAACAGAATACAAACTGGCACCTCCCATCGTGACTAATGAGGGCTGCTTCGGCGAGAACAGAAGGGCTGACAGCCAGCGCGGCCTAGTTGGCAGGCCCCAGCCCAGGCCTCGCCGCATTCATCATCCGCTAAACCAATCCACCAATTCCGCACCACCATTTGTCATTAATTATGCTAATCAGCACACCATTACTCTCTGATGACACTGTAGCTGTTATTAGCTAGTTATGGCTTTTCAAAAGCACAACTTATTCTGCATGCATGGGCTGTGCATGCATTAGCCCACAGGGAAGAAATGTCCAATTATGAAAAGAAGAAATTTGCTATTATCTTTTTATAACAAACCAATTTAGTAATTATAAAAGTCTCCGAACTCACAGGTTCTTCTTTTTTCCCTCCCTTAAAATAATTGAAGCAAAAAAATGTGCTTTTCAATATTTCTCTGAAAGAAAGGGAAATACCAACACAGAGATTTTTTTCACTACACATGGAAAAGTGGGGCCTGGGGAACAACTGCATGTGTGTGAGGGGCACACTGAAGTTCCTGCTGGGCTTTTTTCTTCCTGATTTTGAATTAGCAGGACTACTTTATTACGTATATTTCAGCTACGACTAACTCCTGAAAGATGAAAGCACACCCATGTGACCTTTTACAGTTCACTCACAGCACAGTGAAGCTGTTTCACATAACGATGCCAGACTGTGCACACCTTACCTGGCAGCTGCTTCCTTGGGAAGTGCAGCAACAGCCTCCTTTAACCCCTCATGTGCCCTGGTGCCACCAACAAGACTTTCAGTACCTCTCCAATGACCCTGGAGGTGTACAGTTTGGCCAGGTTAGCATGTGTCCTGTGCACGGTTTGGCAGAGAAAAAAAGACTGCACCCAGGCTAGCAGAAGAATGGGGTCCTCTGGGGCCAGGAGCCAGAGCAAGTCACAGGAGATCCCTTTTGAACTCAAGGGTCCACCAAAGAGTTCACCTGGACCCTGCAGTGTCTGCAAGACTGATCTTCAGGCATTTGTCCAAACCAGGCACTAATTCCAAGTTGTTGTGCTTAGGCTGGGAGTCTTTACCACTAGTTTTAGAAGCTTAGTCTGTATTAAGAGCTCATTAATATCATCAGAGTAAATGGGCCTATTAAAACATCTTTAAGCAATATCTGAACATAAATCTCCCTAAACTATATTTAATGACTGTACTTAAGATACATTATATGCAAGTCTTAATGAGACATTAGATAGCATTTTGAAGATTAAAATTAGAGAATCCATATAAAGTCTGTCCACTTAATGTAGCCTTAAGCTATACTGATGAAAGCATTACTACCAAATTATTACTGCATTAGAACAAATATTTTTAATCATGTCTGATTTATGCATTCCCTTTTCAATATAATTTTCATCTTCTCAAAAATATATTTCAAGTTTATAAAAGAGGGTATGTGAGAGGTCTTCCATTTATGAAGTCCTCTGGAGGTAAAGCCAGTGTGGGATGGAGACGGAGCTGTGCACTGTGCGTTCTCTGGGCTCAGAATCACATTTCTTTATATTTGGTTTAATTAGTCATTCAAATACTACTGGTAGCTAGATCTATTACCTTTTTTTCTTTTTTGGCGACAGAGCCTCAAGCTGTCACCCTGGATAGAGTGCCGTGGCTTCATAGCTTACAGCAACCTCCAATTCCTGGGCTCAAGGGAGTCTCTTGCCTCTGCCTCCCAAGTAGCTGGGACTACAGGTGCCCACCACAATGCCTGGCCATTTTTTAGTTGCAGCCGTCATTGTTGCTTGGCAGGCCCGGGCTGGATTCGAACCCGCCAGCTCAGGTGTACATGGCTGGTGCCTTAGCTGCTTGAGCCACAGGCACCGAGCCTCTATTACCTTTCTATTAAACATCCTGTAGGACCAGAGTAGACGCAAAATAGAATTTAGCTAAATTAACTAAAAACATTCTGAAGACCCGAACACAGTACAGTCTGTGTGACACTGCAGCGGTGATATCTAGGCTTCACAGTGACTCTGTGCTTTGGGTCCCTGTGGGGACCCTATGTTCCCTAACTCCTGTCCCTGCCCCCAGACAGAAGACACCTTCCACGCTCCCAGGTCTGTGACTTTTTGTCGTTTGTCTTTGTCTCCTCAGAGCCTGCCTCGGAGGTGCCCCTGAGGCCTGCTTCTACTCTAGGATCCCTGGGGTATGTACTAAGAACCATCAGTGTTGCTGGTGGAAGGATATTTAAAAAAGAGTTTGATTCTCTCCAGGAAAGGTAGTTGAACCCTTTAAACAGACCCAAATCCTCCTCAAGTCTGTTTAAACAAGGAAGCATACGCCAGGCCTGCGGCGACATGTGGGACTCTATCCATTTAGAGTAGAAACAAAAATCCTGATATGACAATACATGGTGGTCTCTATTGAAAACAAATCAAACTTTAGACTTCATTTGGAGAAATATGGTTTCCATATATTTACCTGCTATATTTAAAATATATCCGAACAGGATTTTTGATGTAATTAAAAACTCTTTCCCACATCCCACCCCACTGCTGCTCTTGGGAGGAGACCCTCCCCCCTCCAAAGGAAAGACAGTGTGTCAACTCCTATATAACAGCCCTTCAGGCCCATTTTGGGGTGAATGTGCTGAGATCTTTGTATCCCACCACCAGCTGAACTGGTGGTATAGAGAATTTATCTGAGAACTCAGAGCCTACAGTGATGTCACCGGGGAGCACACACCTCCCGGACTCGGATCTGACACCTGCACGAGGTACCTGGCAATCAACAGACACTTCGGAAAATGTTACAGATATTAGAGATAAATTATCATGGAAGCTTTTTTGACTTTTTTTTTTTTTAATTCTTCACCAAAGTGTAACCGCCTTTGTAAATGCTATTCAATTATAAGAGACTTGTGGGATTATGTAAATCAAGACAAGTCAACCTGTGACACCTCTCTTAATAGAATGAGATATATCTAGTTTTTTTTTTTTTTCTCCTTCAAAGAAGAAAAGTAACATGATTTAAACACACTGGTCTTTAAAGAAGACTCCTCCCTTAGCGTGTAAAATCTGTAGCAACAAGCCTTTTTCCATTTGCTTTCTCCAGATAGTCTCTCCCCAAATGGAACCACTTCATAATACAATTTTGCATTTTTAACTGTATAAAATTAGGCATTCTTCACAAATAACAGCTACGTGTTATACACAGGAGCTCCTTTTTATTAGGGACACAGTAATGAACAATGAGCAATGTGTTCTATTATTCTTTGTCAAATCACAAAATGCTACATTAGAATAACTGTGCTGGTCAATGTAATATAGTAGATTAAATTCAACTTCTATGGAAAAACCACTGTAAAACAGCATGATAAGAAGGCTATAAAAAATTTAATTTTACTCCAAACTCCATCACAAAAAAAATGGTGTGAAAAGTAATTTTGCATAATCAGTACACGCCATCTGGAACAATTAACCGATTTCTATAGAACTATGAGGATCAGTCATATCTGCTTATTAAAGATCAGAAATTATACAAGTAATAAATCCTTGAAAAAACTAAGCATCCTCCCGCCTGTCAACGCTATTTTAACTTCAAATACTGAAGAACGCCTGATAAGGCTGAAAAGAAGAGATTAATATATGCAAATTACATCCAGCATTTAAAATCCCCGCAACTGTCTCCGGTTTTCTGTCCCTTATTGCTGCCTTTATGTTTTATTCATACACCAACTCACCTGTCACTTCATAAGCTATAATATTATGGGGGTATTATTAAACAGCATAAAGCCGTGCTTTAATTGGAAAGCTTCATTGCATTTTCCAATTATTTGGAGTAAATTAAAAGCAGATGCACATAGTTTAATAAGGAGTCTAATATCAGTTCCGGGAAATCAAAATTCATTGTCATTACTATGCCGTGATAGTTTTGCAAACTGTACTCAATTTCAGAGGTTTTCAAAAGAAAATCTGTCTATGCAATCTGTTAATTGTCATTCGGTTAATAACTGTTTAAATATCCAAACTACATAGCAGCTTACTATTAAAAAAATTAAACTATGGGGTTTATACAAGCAAACAAATACAGCATGCCACTTCTGGGCTGGGCTGGACTTTTCAGCCTTGCCCATTCACCTTAAAACAATGGGAAGGCTTGAGAAACCCACCCATGCAGCAGCCTAGCCCCAGAACCCAGGGACAAAGAACAGCATTTTGTACTTCTAAAAGCACCAGAGGTTATACTACTGTAAGACAGCTCTCTGTGGAAAAGAGCAGAAGCCAGGTTATAAATTGTGTTTTCAGAGGTCTACACTGCTCAGCAAAAAATTAGCTTCCAAAGTTTTAATTGGTCCATCTAAAATAAATCCTTTTAATGAGTGAATTAACTGATTCGGGACACAAACATGGAAAAATCAAAGAAAACAAATGTTGTGAGCAATTTGTTTTGAAAAAATTGACCCCTGAAGGGCCATTCCCTTACTAGTTCATGACCCATAAGTGGAGTGTTCCGTAGGCTCTGCTGGGCTGGCCACTGTGTCTACAAGTGGATTGGGCTGCCAGACAAAGGATTGTTTTCTAAGCCACTACGGATTAAAAGCACCAAATCTTAAAGGTTACTCTTCATTAGGAATCTTACCTGCAGATGTAGTTATATTATAACCTTGCAGCTACAAGTTGCATACATACAAATACAAGTAGCTGAAGCATTTACAAATGAAAAGTCGTAGGTATACTCAAACTAGTACACGTAACCTTTTCATTTTTGCACTAAGTGACAGACTTTTTCAAATCCTAGGTATGTAAATTGTAATAGGACAAGCAGTAATTGACTTTTAAACTCCACCCACTGTGAGGGCTACAATTAATCTGTTTTTAGCACAAGAACTGCTGCTCTGCAAAGTTCATAAGTTGTAGGCTCTTTCCCCCAATCCAATTAAAACCCAAGAGTCCTCCTAAGAGTTAACAGTACAGAATTTATTCTTCGGCTCCCATTTCAAAGAGAGCAGCGGCTAACATCCCAATCATCAAAGGGCAGACCCCTCCAGACCAGAAAGGATACCAATGCCCCAACAAGAGAGAGCCTTCTGGCAAAACCACCAGAAACTCTGCTCAAAGATGAAGATAAAAGCAATTCTTGTGCAGTGATCCAAAAAATAGCATCTTTTTTTTTTTCAAAATTACCTGTTTTAATAAAGTAGACACACTGTGCCAACTGAACCATTTAATTATCTGCAAAAATGACGAATCAAAACAATAGTTTGCAAAAATAAATGACTAACCTCTGATTAAAATGTCTGTCCTCATTAAATCCAAATATAAGGTACAATATCTTTTAAAAAAAAAAAAAAAGTAGCCCGAAGAAATAAGCGATCCCTCAGCACTGCTGGCCACACACTTTATAGTGGCATGACCTGCCATGACACAGGACACCCGAGGAAGTTGTTTAATCTACTCTCTCAAACCCTGAGAAAAGGCTTGTGAACAGGACGCCTGTACGTGTACAGGGTGTGTCCTTGTGGCCTTAGAGCCCGGTGCCACTGGCTGGGCAGTAAGAGACCTCAGGGACAGGGGACCCTAAGGTGATATGCTCAGTAGTGGGTCCTGTGATATGTATGTGTATATAATATACAGGGTGGCCATAAAATTTGTGTGCAAATGTACATATTTTTTAGGACAAAATACACACACACACTTTTTTTTTCCCCTAAAGGGTCGTGGGAGAGGAGTGGTTGGAAAGGAAGGAGCCACAAATCAAAAAGAAAGAAGAAAAAGAAAAGCAAAGAAAGAAGGGAGACTATTTGGAGGGCTGATGTGATCGCTTCTCTAATCAGAGCTGACTTGATGAAAAGGGAAAAGGGAAATCGAGGCTGATCTAAATGTCGAGAAGTTCTCTTTAAAATTGTTTTACCCAGTAGCAAACTAACATTTCAAGCAATTCCTGATCTCTGATTTCTAAACAAGGAAGGAGGGTGCGCCTTGTGTTGTATTATACCAGAAGGTCCTCTGGGCCAGGTGAGAGTTCCCTCAGGGGGCAGCTGTCCCCTCCCCCCACTGCATTTTTAGGTGGGGGGAAGGGGCTGGACTGCAGGGGACTAAGACCAGTGCAAGGAATAATAGAAAGCACTTCCACAGGGATTCTGTCTAACAAATGCAAACACTGTAACCTAATTGTTTATACCCTCTCATTAATCTGAAATTTAAAAAAAGGGGTGGAAGAAGCAAGCACTTGGATGGAATACCAACGGTGTTCATGACAGTTATAGCTGCTACCATTTCTGGTGTGCCCACTCATTACTAGGCACATTGCGTACATTATCACTAATCCTCAAAATTCAGAAGCGAAAATGTAATTCAAAATTACAAAAGAGAAAACGGACTGAAATGTAAACTGTTTAAAGTCATGCAGCTGGCCTGGCTCAGGGCTCACGTCTGTAATCCCAGCCCTCCGGGAGGCTGAGGTGGGTGGATTACTTTAGCTCAGGAGTCCAAGACCAGCCTGAGCAAGAGCCAGACCCCATTTCTAAAACAAAATAGCCGGGCATTGTGGCAGGCACCTGTAGTCCCAGCTACTCAGGAGGCTGAGGCAAGGGGATCACTTGAGAAGAGTTTGAGGTTGCTGTGAGCTATGATACCATTGCACTCTACCGGGAGCAAGAAAGTGAGACTCTGGAAAAAAAAAAAGTCATGCAGATGGAAAGGGTGGATATGTGCACAAGGGGTGAAATGGTGCCAAGGCCCAGCTCCTCTCCTATCCAAAATCAAGTGGATATCAAGTGTCACTGAGTGCTTCCTGCATGCCAGGCCTGGGCTGGGCGTTTGGCACACACCAGCGAAGGAGCCGGCATCACTGAACTCCTGCTGAGAAGCCAGCAGGAGAAGCCACTGACCAAGACGTTATAAGGGAAGATGATCTCCTTTCTGACAACTGGGAAACCAAGCAAAGTTTTATGGAAAGCACTAACGGCCAGGAGACTTAGCAGGCGAAGAAGCAGAGGTCGTGGACCTATGACAGGCACAGCCACGGCTGGCAGAGTAAGGCTGGGTGAGGGCCTGTATTTCATGAGTCAAGGACCTTCTTGCAGGAGTGACATGAGTACTTTGCTAGCGCAGGGCATATTTCAGGTAAACCCACAGGCAATGGAACACAAAGACAGGCGCATTTATTGCCTCCAGGTAGCAAGCGATTAAGGACTTCTAAGAGTGTCACCGGAAGTGGTGCTTGGGGCCAACGAGGCAAGCTTGACTCTCTCATTCAAAATTATGGATGTTGCTTCGCCAGTGGATCATGAGATCGTTCATGCCATAAAATAAGTCAGGCGTAAGAAACCACTTTCTAACAAAGGATCTCAACCTTGGATGAGAGTTCTGCATCATTCATTGTCTCAGAGACAATGGTAAGACAAATTTGTGGAAGGAGCTTCGTTCTCTGGGATATGTGATAAATATCCAAACTCAGGTTGCAAGAGTGAAGATTTTTTTTTTTTTTTTAAAAGAAAACCAAAAAAAAAAAAAGAAAACCTGAACAGGTTGAGGACCTTCACTGGCTGTTAAGAAGAGAAAAAAAACATTTAGTGTCCAGGAAAAAAACACCAAATGTATGACAATGGATGGACTCAGGTATTCTGTCTGCACAAGAGAAGTGGCTTTATCATTCTAAAAGGATCAGAATTTCTTTTGTCCTAATGTCAGCAATTATATGGATTTGTTCTGACACAAAAGCGGGGATGCTCATATTGTGTGATTGCTCAAGGATAAATTTGCATCTCGTTGCCAAACTTGTATGGCTGTCCAACCTCTTCCCATGTCCCGCCACTGTCTACATTCTTTCTTAGGGAGCACTTAAAGAACTTAAATACACCAGCCTGGAACCTGTCGCCCTGCCACCACTGTCATAACTTGAGTGTGGTAGCTCGACAGCTGGAGTGGGCAGGAGGGGAAGGTGTGCTGGGAACCGACTGGTCACAGGCTGGGGCCATTCTGGAGTGCTGACAGGGGACACTCAGGTTCTGGACCTGCTCAGTAACCTTGGGCTTAGTTTTAACAGAGGTTGGTTCACAGGAGGCCCGAGCTAGAGAATGGAGTTTCCAAATGCATAAGGCAGGGTGGCACTAAGGTAACAGTTCAAACAAGACCCCTGCCTGTGGCCAGGGGTTCACAGCACAGGAGAGTAAGTGACATTGTGGATGTGGGCCACCCACTATCATTTCAGGCTCAGAGATGGCCACCGAAGACGTCTCTGCCTGGCACTCTGCAGACAGAGGTCTATAGCAGCAGGACCAGTGCGGCCCACCTACCGCTTGGTTCCTTCAGAAACCTGGTGCGTCTCCGCTCCTAGATGAGAAGGGATTCAAGGAGGGGCTGGGAGTAATTACACTCACAGTTATAGATCCACAGCACTTCCTGTGTCCCAGGCAGGGCTCCAGTCCTCTCACGCCATTTCATGGGACAGGTAGGTCCTTTCCTGAGATCACTTTAAGTAAGGAGGTTAAGTGTCCCCACAGCACTGTTCTGCCCAGCAAGAGCTGCCACATGCCCTCCAACCCGCTGATGCCCACTGCACCTGGTACTGGCCAGCAGTCTCAACGGCCTCCCTGGGATAAGGTCCCAGAGATGCACGCCCAGGGGCCTTCTGAAACTTCAAACGGAGCTGACCCCCAACACGTGCGCCCTGGTGTGATTCACTGCAGGTGTGTGTGCCGTGTCTGCTTTTCAGGCTGACTGCGGGACAACACAACCTGCGCTAAAGAAGCCTCCTCAGCCCTGCCACTTATTAAATCACACACAGCAAATCATGATCCTTCAAAACTTCAGTTTTCTCAATTGTGAAAGGTTTTCTTGGTTACGGTCTGTTCAGATGAATTGACGAAACACAAGCGAAGTGTATATTACATAGTCTTATATGGGACAGGCACTGGAGGAAGGCAGGAAGGTTGCATGTTAAGTAAGTTTACTTGAATAATTTACTTAGTCAATCCATTTTAATAAAGCAAACACATCTTTAGCTCCCTAAGTGTGTTTCAATGAAAGAAGCTGCCTTAGTTGTATCATTTATGCTGCACAGCTGACAGTTTACTATGAGACAGACAGATTTCAAGAAAGAAAAAAAAGACTAATTTGGCATAGGGGCCCATAGGCAGGAGTGTCTGGTAAACCGCACTGCTTTACTTACCCAGAACAAGCCTCTGAAATGCTAAGGACTGGGATCAAGCAGCCTTCCTCTGTCTTCAGCATTTCTCTGGCAGGGTCTACAATCATGAGGTCTACCAGAAAGTGAATTACAAGGGAGAACTGGAGGCATATTTCTGCTGAAAAAGTAAATAAGGATGATAAACCCACAGGGAGAAAGGTCAGGGCTAATTTTTCTGTGTTTGTGAACTCCACAACTAAGGTGATGTTTGGATTGAACAATAATGCCATGTTTGCTGGGCACTGGGCGTCTGAAGCTGTGAAACACGTCTCCTTCCCACAGCTGTGGGAGTGGGTGTTGCCACTTCTGCCTAAGGTTGCGGCCATGTCTGAGGCACAGGAAGCTCAACTACTATGATGTTGAAGTGTCTGAGATTGCTGATATGGAGAGGTGTGGGAATTTTTTTTTTTTTTTTTTTTTATTGAGACAGAGTCTCACTTTGTCACCCTCTGCAGAGTGCTATACTGTAATAGCTCACAGCAACCTCAAACTCTTGGGCTCAATTGATTCTCTTGCTTTAGCCTCCCTAGTAGCTGGGACTACAGGTGCACACCACAATACCTGGCTATTTTTTGTTTGTTTGTTTAGCAGGACTGGGCCGGGTTGGAACCCATCAGCCCTTGTGCGTGTGGCTTGTGCCCTAACCACTGAAGTACAGGCGCCCAGCCGAGACGTAGGAATTTAGGTCCAGGAAGGCTGGAGGCTCTGTCTGACCTCACTGGGCTTGTGTATGGGAGAACCAGGGCCTGCTCAGCAATTCTGGCTCCTGCCCTAGCTCAATCCATTACCTCTTGGCTGCCTCACCCATGGATTTAGGAAGGGGATGTGGCCCATTAATCCAACGCCGCCTGAGCTCTGCCATGCTTAAAAACTAAAGAAAGAATGAAAGCATAGTGGGAAAGTGGCCACCTTTTTAAGAGCACTGAAGTATCTATCACCTAATAATATTTTTATTTTTCATGATGACTTAACTGGAAAAAGTCTTAACTTTTTCCTACCCATGGAGCACCGGAAAAGCAGCAATGAAAGCCTGGAGCAAAAATCAGCCCCACGGGCACTTTTCCTCCAAACACCAAAGGCAGACTGGACAGCTTCACAGAGGTCTCTGCTCACCCTGCCAGCATCTCTCTCCTTCCTGCCCCCAAGCCATCGTTCTGTCACCTTCCAGAGAAAGGGCTCATGGGCTGCTTGCCATAGAAAATAGCCTACTTCTAAGTGATGATGCGTGACAGAAAGTCTCAGCTTCCAGGGGGAGCCGAGCTGGGCCATGCCAGAGTGCCTTTTGTTGCTCTCTGGACTGAGAGTTTTTTCTGAGCACTCAGAAGAGTAATCTTATATAGCAAATTACATAAGGGAGCACACAAGGCTAAGAAGATGAAGACCATGCTTGGCACAAGCCAGTGTGTCCCGAGTGATAATTCTCAACAAATCTTTGGGATCGACTCAGATCCCAGCACTTCAGGGGAGGCGAACATGGAGAGGAGTGCCATTCCTGTGCTGCTTCCTGGTTTACAGAGTGTTCTTACATACCCGGGATCTTGACAACAATCCAGGAAAGGAAGCAGGCAATTACTATGTTCTTTTACTGGTGTGAATAACTAGCGCTGCCCAAGGCAGCAGAGTGCAGGGCACTTGCAAGCTCTAGGGGGCGCCATTCACATACATTGTGCAGTGCACAACCTGGGCAGCTGTTGTCAGTAGCTCTGTGTGATGGCTAGTATGTGCCAGAGCTAAGAGTCTGAACCCATGCTTTCAACCCCAAATGCCTGGCTGGTCACACACGGAACCTTCCTCAACAGGCTTCCTGTTGTACTCAGGAGCATGGGGCCTGCCAGCTCTCAGCGTCTAATAAATGAATGAAGGAGTGAACATCCTTGCTCTTTGCCTTTGTTTACATATATCCCCCTTGATTCAAAAATGAGCCTCCATCCTCTTCACAGTCTATGCCCTCTCTAGGTGCTCACAGGTGAACTTGATCCAACACAAGGGCGTGTGGGAGAAAGCGTCCCCAGGTGGAAAAAGTCAGAAAAGCTTGGTGGAAAAGGCATTTGGGGAATAGGCCTTCAAAGGTGGATGGGCAGGGTAAGTGCTCGGAATGAAACAAAGGTGAGGAGGAGGCAGGGAGCGACACAGGCTGGTGGGACACAGGTGAAGAGAAATGGGAGACAACCTGGACAGGTGGGGGCCGGCTGCCACCAGCCTTAACACCAGGCAGGTGAGGTCTGAATGAATGCAGGCAGCAGCTGGCTAGGGTGGGATCCAAGGAGCAAAGGGGCCCACGCGGCACTTGAGAGAGCTGAGTCTGCTACCTGGGCAACTGGACTGAGGCTGGAAAAGCCCAGTCAAGGAAGAGAACTTTGCCCACGCAGGAGAGCAAAGAGAAGATCGGCCTCCACGCTCGGCTCTAGAGTGTTCACTGGGGACACAGCCGTGTCTTAATCTGCGAGATGACCTAGAGCCCAGTGCAGGGTTTTCGGGGTCTCTCTCCCCATGAAATCCTAGAGGCGGCACACGCACAGCAGAAAACCTCCAGGAGGCGAGTCCCCCAGGTGCCCCGTGTATCTGCCTGCACACACTGTTCATTAGCGTTAGCGACACAGCTACCGCCGTGGATGTATAAAAGCACATCCAATTAGCCAGGCCTACATGAATATTTGCACTCTTAAATCTTTTGCATTTCGAAAGGGTTAAAGCTTATTATTAGCATATAATTTACAGTCCTTTCTCCCAGGAAAGGAATAATGCACAGTAAATGCCACATTCATTTTAATAATACATGTTACAGTCTGTGCCCAACATCTGCACAAAGGTAAAGGAGACAGATTTTTTTGACATGTCCCACTCTGCCATCTAAACACAGGCTTTTTGTTTCTTAAGTGACGGAAGGTTTAATCAAGAAAGCAGGCAATTCATCAATCGAAACAAGGCAGCGTGCGTGCGCCTGACAGCACACACATGGTTGTGTACAGAGCAAACCTGGCCACCTGTCAGCCGCACCTTTTACATCAGGATATACAAATACGCCATACGACCAATTCCCCATCCGCTCCCATTCACTTCTTCTTTTTCTTACATTTTTCTTTATACTCGCTTTCACTGTCAGTCATGGTAAGAATAGATGGGCAGACAAGGGAGGCAATGGCTGTTACAGGTGATGATAAAAATGTATATGCCTTTAAAATGACTTCTTTTCTTCGTTGATTTGAATGTCATCATTATAAATATTTTTTCTCTTCATTCAGGAATTTTCCCCATATGCTGTTATCTGTGGCTGTGCCAAGCTGATGTTCCTCTGTCAGATCCTGGCCACCCTCCCATGCTCTTACCCAGCACCTTGTGAACCAACCAGTCCTGGGTGACCCTGAAGAATCCCGATAGAGGCTAGAGGGAGGCAGGGGTCTGATACTCGATGCCACCTCAAGCCACAAGGAAGTGTCCACTGAAGACAAAGGCCGCAGGGACACCTGCGAATGCAGCAGTTGGTGAACATTACTCAGGGGCTGGAACCAGAAGATGGCAGCTCAGTCCCTCACTGGCGGGTACCAGCAGCTCACTCACCCAAACACATGGGAAGGGGAGAGCCACATGCCTACGCGCCCACAGAATACGGATGCAAATTTTGCAGCCTGAGACCATAAGCACGACATGCCAATGACTGCACTTGGTGCACCTCCCCAGGAAAGAGCAGTGCTTCTCCAGCACCCTACTGTTTTGGTCTGTTAGACTTTATTTTCCAGCCCTGCAATGCTTCATGATCATTATTGAGTTTATTTTCAATTTTCCAGGTGAGATATTTCTTTTTCCTAATTGAGAGATAGAAAGAACATAACCACTACAAATGAAAGGAAAATATGTTTGGAATTGTTTGGTATGCTGCAGATGAGCTTTTAAATGATCACATTGTAAGATACACATTTTTTCATCATAAGATGAAGAGCTGGTGGCAGAAATTTTTACCCAATTGGCTGAAATACATAAATCATGAATTTCATAATACTGATAATTAAATGTCCATCTTCCAATTTAAATGAGGACTAGATTAAAACTGCATGGAGAAGGCTGATATTCAGAAATCATTAATTATTTTTAATTGCTTCGTGCTTTCCTAGTCTGATGTCAGCTCCATGGCTCAGCCACGGCTCTGGGTTTCAGATAAGGTCCTCTTCTTCTGTGCTACAGGGTCGTGATGGAAACTGGTGTGAGACTGGACTGGGACCTCAGTGACCACACATCCTTCCTGGTGTCAGACATCTTGAAAGGGGACTGGCTTTTCAGAAGGAAGGGCCGTGGAGGGGAATCAGATAGCTTTTCCAGAAATCCAAAAGAAAGCTGAGAGGAAAAAAAGAGCTAAACGCAAGGTGGCCAATGCCCTGGAGCCTGCTGGGACAGACCGAGGTTACAGCTCCTGTCCTGGTTCAACTGCGTGCCCTTTTTTCTTTTGTGACACGGTCAGCCTGATGCTGACAGGTCAGCAAAGATGTCAGCAAGGCAGCCTGACCTGGAGCAACGAGGGAGGGATCCTGCCCGCTCTCGATACTGGGAGGCTTTGGGGATTATTTCTGCATCGTGTCTGAATTCATTCTGAATTCATGTGTTGTTGAGGTGTTTTTGTTTTATCACATGCCAGTTTTAATATGCATTTGCTAAATTGTACTATTTGATATTATGTAAATTTTTTTTCGAAAGGGAGAAAAATAAGTTTTATTGGTGAAACTTGCGCTTAGAGATATAAATCAGATTATAAAGACAACAACCAGGCTTGGCGCCTGTGGCTCAGCGGGCTAAGGCGCCAGCCATGTACACCTGAGCTGGCGGGTTCGAATCCAGCCTGGGCCTGCCAAACAATGACGGCTGCAACCAAAAAATGGCCGGGCATTGTGGCGGGCGCCTGTAGTCCCAGCTACTTGGGAGGCAGAGGCAAGAGACTCGCTTGGGCCCAGGAATTGGAGGTTGCTGTGAGCTGTGATGCCACAGCACTCTATCCAGGGTGACAACTTGAGGCTCTGTCTCAAAAAAAAAAAAAAAAAAAAAAAAAGACAACAACCAAAGAATAGCACAGTCTGGTTTCCCACACCTGTGTCACCTGGGGCCAGAAAGCCGGGCTGGGCTCTTCCTGGCCTGGTCCTTCTCACAGGAAGCCTGTGGCACAGGTGTGTGCCTCCAGTCTGAGCAGGAGTTAGGGAAAGAGCTGTCTTTCCTGCCACCTGCTAGGGTTCCAGCCCCGTCAGGTGCACGGTTCCCACTGTAAGAACATTCTTAAGCTCACTCAATTCTCACACATTTTAGGGTCACTACCAGAAGCACGTATCCCCCATTCCCCATGCACAGGAATGTTGGCTGTCCCTATCAAACTCGTGGTTATGACCCCTGAAAAGCAGTTGTTTTGTTGTTCACAGCATTTTACAGGAGCATCCTTTTCCTCCCAGGTTGTAAATATTTATATTATCTCTCATTCATGCACAATATTGTCAGAGACAGTAACTAGTTTTAGCCTGTACCTGTAGGATTAATATTCACATGGAGTATAATACAGAAAAACAGAACTAAAGAAATGAGTCTATCTGAAAACAAAGCACACATTTTGACAGTGGAATATTTTTCACTCATTTTTTTCAGCTTCCCAAGGAATGCATCTATGAGCATCAGCACCTATCCTGTACAAAGAAGGATTTCTGGGTGCAGGAGAATCGTTAGGTTCTTCCAGGGAACTAGCCTGTTTTGGTTTTAGCCGTAAGACTGTTCTCTGACTCAGAACTAAATCCAGAACCCCTGCTCACAGCTGTACTCTACTTTTCTATCCCATTTTTCATTCACGCTTATTTTTTCACTTGCATTTTCATTTTGCTCCACGTATTTTTGAAACTACCTTACGTTCTTCTTTAATAGTAGAAACAGAAACGGGAGAATGGTCAGACATCTAAACATGTAAAAAAGAAACTATAAGAAAAAAGGTAGGCTGCCACCATTTGGAACTAAAATAAAGAGTTTTCAGAAAAGATGAGAACTTTTTTTTTTTTTGAGACAGAGTTTCACTACTGAGTCACCCTCGGTAGAGTGCTGTGGCATCATGGGCTCACAGCAACTTTAAACTCTTGGGCTTAAGTGATTCTCTTGCCTCAGCCTCCCAAGTAGCTGTGACCGCAGGTGCCCACCACAACGCCCGGCTATTTTTTGGTTGTAGTTGTCATTGTTGTTTGGCATACCTGGGTTGGGCTCGAACCCACTAACCCGGATGTATATGGCCTGAGCCCTAACTGCTGAGCCAAGATAAGATATTCTTAAAAAGACAACTAAGAGCCACTAAGAGTTCTGGTCAATAAATTCAGCAGTTAAGAGTTGGGGAAGAATCTAGAGAAATTAACCTGGCTTTGAAGAGAGTTCTCCAGGGAGCTGAAATCTTAAAGGCATGCCCCAAAGACTGAAGGCACAGAGCTGTGGGGTGTGCGTGGGTCTACACCAGTAAGAACAGCGCCAGGAAATGCCAGGGAAAGCTATGATCAAGAAAGTAGGTTTTACTAAAGTAAGAACAGTCGAAAAAGGTGGTTTTAGAAACTATGCTTAAAAAAATAAAGCATAGTTAGAGCAACAGAGTGAGCAGCACCTATGGCTTCTGATTAATAACACTGACCAGGTACTGGCAAATGTTTTCAGTAAAGGGTCAGAGAGCAAATTCCAAGAGTTTGGGGGGCACACAGTGCTGGCTGCAGACACTCAGTGCTGCCAACTGCAGTGCCAAAGCTGTATATAGACCGTCTGTAAAGGACAGGCATGGCTGTGTTCCAGAAAAACTTTATTTATAGACACCAAAATTTGAGTTTCATATAATTTTCACAGATCTCTAAATATTATTCCTTTAATTTTTTTTTAGCTATTTTAAAATATTAAAATCATCCATAGCTTGCAGGTCATATAAAAAACAGGCCATGGCTGGGATATGGCTGCTGGCAACGGTTTGCCGGCCCTAACAGAGATGGGCAACAGAGTCGACCAAACCAGGGGACCACTATTTTACTTTCATGTCCTTCTTTAAGAAAAGCCATCTTCAAAATCCTACAGAACAGAGTAACATGGTGATGGGGGATTGGAAGAGCAAGGAAGGTGCGGAGGCAGCTCGAGCAGCTGGGTGCTTTCCCAACTGTCCATGTCTGCAGGGCCAGGGGACATCAGGGTGAGGTTGGAATCACAGACTGTGATCTTTGAGCAACAAGAGTGAGCCGGCAGTTTTGGGAGGACTAGGCAACAGGAAAAAAAAAATCTTCTTCTCAAAAAGGGACAATAGGAAATTATTGATCTGTGGTCTGGAAGTAATTTCCAGTAAATTTCAAGAGCACGTGAGAAGTCAGGTGGCCCTAACCACTCAGGGAAGATAGGAATGCGCCGTATTCATATAAGGTCTGTACGTTTTTTCTTATTACAAAAGTAACACATGCTATTACGGAAAAATGAGGACCTACAAAAACACGGGGAAAAAGAAAAAGAAGAGCAAAGTCTGGGGAAACCACTGTAAATACCTCGGCATGGACCTTCCCAGACCTTTAGGTGGATTTTCTAAAATAAGATCCCATTGCACATTCTGGTTTGTCATCTGTATTTTTTCCCCTCACTTAACAATATTCATGTCATCTTTTTATTTAAATCATCATTTCTCGAATGACCATTATATGGAGGTCTTACAATTTTAACTGTTTGCCTTTGGGGCATTTATATTCACCTCCCCTCCTGTTTTGAAGCTTTGTTTTTAAAAGGCAGCAGTGCTCATCCTTGTAGGCAAATCTTTTTGCACATCTGTATTTTCTAGCAGAAATTCCTAGAAAAGGAAGTATGAGGATGAAAGGTTGGCTTTGTGGCCACTTTGATTAGTGGCAGGGAGAGTGACATGAGCTCGGCACTGAGTCAGCAGAAGGTCCCCACCCCACATCTGAGGGCAGGAGAGAAATAGTGACGGGGCTGTGTACAACAGCTGGCTAATTCTGGACGACAGAACACAGCCTCCCAATTGCTGGATGGAAATGAAAGTGCAGGAAGACAGAGCCCAGTTTGATGAGGGCGGATTCCACAGAGACGTAACAGGCTGGTTGGAGGTGATGGTCCCAGACACTGGAGGTGGTTGAGAGGGAAATCGGGATGACTCCTCTCCCAGGGGTCTGGGAGGGCAGTCCTGTGCAAGGCAGACCCAGGCCCGACACTCCCCTGCCTACACTGCACGTGTACCCCTGTGTGTGCCAGGCACAGAGCTCCGTAGGACCTCCACTGGTGTCTCTAGCAACTCTGGGCAGTGTCTCTTTGCTGGCATGGTAGGGATAGATCAACGTGTATGCCGCTGAGAAAATATTAAAAGTAAATATACTTTAACAACCATACACACATTTTAAATGTGACGTCTTTTTCCAAATTTCTAATTACAGTTTTGAAATCTACTTATCTGAGAAAGAGCCCAAACACGAGGGGAGTAGTAATCAGACATCTTCTGAGCGGACACAGAGCACACCGGGAATTTGCACCAAAGGCTTCACTCCTGAAGCCTGCAGTGAGCACTCGCTGGAGCCGGTTTGGAAGCAGAACAGTCTGATGATTCATTTTGTTATCAGCAGAACCCCCAGCTATCAAGGCATCGGTCCTGGGCAAGGGCTGGGGCCTGGGGCACACTTTGCCTTTACTGTTTTTGGAACAAACTACTGGAAACTCTAACTTCGTAATACCAAACTGAGATGGGTCACTCAGTGCCAAATACTGTTCATGTGGGGACGAGGGGCTGGTCTCTGCTCCCTTCTCGCCAGAAAGGCTCGCAGATCGGCTGCCAGTGGGCAGGCGGGCAGGCTTCCAGCTGTGCCATAGTGGTCCAGTGCTGAGCTTGCAGGCCTTACGGAGCCAGAGGGCCCTGCAGGGTACTCCTGGCAGCACTGCAACAAAGCAGCCCTGGACCCAGGCAGAACAATTTGGTGTCTGCAGCCGCTGAGGAGGCCTGAGCTGCCTGCTGCTATGTGCTGCAGCCTCAACTACCTCTGTTTGGAAGATAACATCCAATTCACTGCCACTTACATAAATGTAACAGGAAGTTTCTGAATGGCTTCCCCTGTGTCTTGAGGCTGTTACCTTGGTATTGCTGAACTAACAGCTGAAATGAACCTAGACAACACCTCATCAAAGCTGTGGGGCGAGGAAGCAGTGGTCCAGAGGCAGACAGCAACATTCCTGCCAAACCAGAGGAGATTTCACTCTGTGGGCGCTTTTCTGCAGAAATGCCAACAGCTGGGGAAGCCATTGGAGAACACAGCCAAGGTGGGTGCAGCTGAATGCGGTGGCTGGAAAGATTTGCAAGCTGCAGAAAACAGTTACCTGTCTGATGGGGAACTCCTTGTGTGCTTTCTGAACAGGGTCGCCCTGCTGGATTTCACAGGCCTGTTTTGCACCACGATGCCACTGAGCATCTGGGGAAATATTCAGCTTTTCTACAAAATAGGTCATCTTTCCACACCTGTTATGCTCTTCTGCTGAAATAGCCACAGCACAAAAGAAGTTCTCCCAAGAGATGCTTCTCTTAGACAGACATGTTCCTCTCTCCTTTGGGAGCCTGGCTCCTGGAGTGGTGCCAGGGATGGGGGCTTAAGAATGCCCCTGTTTCTCTCCTTCCTGGCAGGAGTGTCACTCAGAAATGGAAAAATAGGGCTTTTGCTTATACTTCCAAACCTATTAGGGAGTGATCATAATGAGAAAAACTAATACTGACAAGAATTATGCCATTGTTCTATTTCATCTATTTAGTACCCTGTAGTTGCAATTTTTAGAAAAAAGATTACCTTTAAATAACTGATTCATTATGGTACATGGATGAATGCCATGTTCCCATGTTCAAAATGTCACTCACCATTAAGGGTGTGTGCTAGTAAGTGGCACCGATTTGCCACTTCCCACTTATATACAAACACCCCTGACTGGTGGGCCAGTATAATCACAGGCAAGTTTGTGGGTTTCCTCAGCTCTTAGCCAGTCACCTGCACTGCTAAGCACCTAATGAGTCTCAATTCGGTAATAAGGCTTGTAGGTTTTCTCATCCCTAGGTGAAGGTGAAAAGGAAAACTAGGGCTGATGAAGTTCCTGCCAAGGTACCACCATCAATTCCAAGGCTGAGTTCAGAAACCACAGACTCACACTACGGAGCTGTGGAGGCAGACCACCAGTGTACCCTCTGGCCACAAACCTGGCTGTGAGGAATGAGAGGTGAGGACAGACTTGGATGCGAAGGGTGAGCCCACCCGACTCAGCTCAGGCCCTGTGGGAAACCTGCCCGGGGCCTGGCAGGTGAACAGTGACTGCATGAGCATTCTCTGAAAACCTCCCTTCAAGCTTGTGAAATCCACACATTGTTTTTCATCATTAGTTTCAAAACATATTAAATATTTGGCCCTTCTGTAAGTGCCCCAGTGACACAAAGGAAAGGGAAGGCTGGGTCCCTGCAGAGAATAGGCCCTTTGCAGGGAAAAAAGAGAGGAAAGGTAAGACAGACAGGCCCAGCTAGAAGACAGAACGTGTGGGAGGAGGTGGCGCCCAGGACGCTGGCGCGCAGCAGGGCCCCACGTACCTGATATGGCATACAAATTGGAGTGCTGGTACTCATAGTCCGTCCGGGTGCTGTTCCTGCCTCGGAAGGTGGCAGGCAGCGTTAGAGAGATGTGCCTAAGAAAGAGACGGAGGAGAGAAGGAAGTTATAAGGAGCATGGAGCATTCACCAAGACTCGGAAAGTACCCAACACCATCAACGGCTGACACCAGGAAAAGTGGATGCTCCTGGCAGCTTCCCCCTCCCCAAGAATGCTGTTCCCACCAGGCTGAACTCCTTCTAAGAAGTCGGAAGTTTCCAGATATCACCAGCTACTGAAAGCACATCCAACAGCAAGGAAGAACTTCTCAAGCCTCACAGCATGTCTGAGGAGCTCCGTGTAGCGGGCACTCTGACCCAGATTTCTGTCTGCTGGGCAAAATACACCAACAGGACCATAACACCCACCCACTGAACACCAGCCTTGGTTTGTTCCATTACCCATCCAAAGGCTTCCACACCTGCCCTGCGGGGCAGCCGAGGATCACAGCTCATGACACACTTTGTAAATGAAGGTGTTGGGCACTATTATTACCATGTGAGTCCAGGTGACAAATGACCTCTGAAAATCAGAACGGCACATCATTCTGAACTGTTACTTTTGTGCGTCCCCCTCTGGCAGAGCACACAGTAGGTGCTCAGGAAAGCATCTTCCAGACAGACTGAGTGCGGTCTTTCGTGGCTCAGGTATTAGTCATTAAAGCTCACACAATGAGTGTCTTTAGTCAAAAGGAAAAGGAAATAATCCATTTGGCATGGTTGTTGGCTGCTTTTAGCAAATGCTGAAAAGAAAAATTAAAATAATAGGAAAAATATTTAAAAACCAAGAAGTCTGGGGGAAAAACCTACAATAAAATCTTCCAGAGGGATGACTTGGTTTTGGCTTGAAATACCTCAGAAGCCTAAGCTTTGGCCACACCTCGTCACTTCCAAAGGGGAGAGACTGGTGGAAGGCACAGTCACATGTTAAAAAGCTGTCAGTTACACGGCACGACCTTCTAGAACAGCAGTTCTCAACCTATGGGTCGCGACCCACAGGAACTGTATTAAAGGGCTGTGGCATTAGGAAGGTTGAGAACCACTGTTCTGGAAGGACTGCTACACTCCTGGGAGGAAAGTCTAGGCTGGGGCTGTTCTCACAGAGCCAGGATTGAGCCCCAAGCAGCAGGAGGCTCCCAGGGACAAGGGGAGCACTGAGGGCCACGAAGGCATCAGGTTTGCTAGCTGCAGAGTAAGGGCTCATGGTGGATGCCTGTGCCATGGGCCAGCCAGCCTGAACCAAGCAGGGGGGCTGTGCTGGGCAGTAGCAGCTGGGTGCTCAGGGCTGTGGGGGACCCAGCAAACATGGGCACAAGGACAGTGTGTCCACTGGGTGTCCACTGTGCTTCACGGCCTCTCAGGGTGCTTAGAGGAGTCAAAGGCACCACCAGGTAGTCAGGGAGAGCCAAACTTCAGGGCAGGGTAGGCTGTACCTTGGACGAGAAGCTAGAATAGTGGGCCAGAGCCAGATGGAAAGAGCACCAGATGACCCAGCAAGAGGTCTGGGTTCTATATCCACCCCCGCAGGCCCCCAAACTCTGTTCTGCCCGTCCTGGCATCAATGAAGGCATTAGAGTCACCTGGGAACTTGCTAACAACACAGACTCACAGGCCCGACCCTGGGGAGTCCGGTTCAGTGGTCCTGGCAGAGTGCAGCCCAGAAATCTATTTATAACAAGCTCCCGCTGTGAATCTGAAGATTGGCTGGGTCTGGGAGCCCTGTGTGGGTCAGAAGCAGCTGCAGAAGGGTTTCCAGCAGTTGATCAATGCCTCTGACCACAGCACTTACTCAATGAAGCTGAGCAAACAGAAGAGTGAGTTATTGACCGTGGTTGCGGCTGAACAGAACTCAAATGATGACAGGTGATCCTGCCCAGAGTGCCGCCAGGTGCCAGGCCCTGGAGATGCAGAAGTCACGCGCTCTCCTGAGGCTCCTCACAAGGCCCCTCAAGGTGCAGAGCCAGCTACACGATGTTTGGGGCCCAGTGCACCGTGAAAACACGAGGTGTGTGATCATCAGGACCTCGTATACACAAAGCTGCAGTCTGCCAAGGAGGCATTTCCGGGAGGTGAGGAAGGCTTCACAGCTGCCAGACTCTAAGATTGCTAAGCCTTAAAAGCCCTAAAAAAGACATCGGCCAGCCTGACTGAGGACACAAAGTGATCTGTGCTGCAGGGAAGTGACTCCGGGGCTGGTGGCATTCAGGGAGGCTTCCAGAGAAGGGGACGTTAGCAGAGCTTTGGAAGACAGGTGGACCTGGATGATGGCACTGGCCAGCCAGGAGCTGGGGAAAAGAAAGGGCAAGCCCAGCCACTGGGTGGTCACAAGTGCACCAACACAGAGCTGCAGGGGACGCAGCCGTGGCAGGACAGGAAGGGGGGCTACAAAATGTCTACGAAGTTCCCTGAACACTTGTACAAGTGTGACCACTTCCTGCAGAAAGAGGGAAGACTCAGTGCTATGAAGGGCAGCATGAAGGCGGTTCCCTGGAGGTGACATGAGGCTGGGAACGGAGGGTGGGCACGGGTCAGACCGGGGTAGGCTGAGTTCTCTGTGAGAAGACCCAGGGGGAGGCCGTGGTGACCAGACCTAGAAAGCCAGAAGGAGGTGTGGAACCAGGCCAGACAGGGCTGTGGGGCCATGCACTCCCTGAAGGATTCTCGGGAGAGATGTGCCAAGATCCAAGTACGACTCGAAAACTGAGACGCTGCTGTGACTGGGAATGAAAGCAGCGAGGGAGAGGCTCACGGAACGTGATCACCCGCCTGCGCACAGACTCTTAGCTCTTGCCCCAGGGACCTGCTGCAGACGCTCCATCAGTGGTTCTCAACCTTCCTAATGCCGCCGCCCTTTAATAGTTCCTCATGTTGTGGTGACCCCAACCATACAATCATTTCATCGCTACTTCATAACTGTAATTCTGCTACTGTTAGGAATCGTAATGTACATATCTGATGTGCAAGATGTATTTAGGCGACCTCTGTGAAAGGGTCATTTGACCCCCAGAGGGGTCACGACCTACAGGTTGAGGACTGCTGCTCTAAATGAAGAGTTCTGTGGAAAATCGAGACGTAAATGAGAAGGTGAGCAATAGAGAAATCAAAGTGCCCGGCTCTTTAGCTGCCCCATCCAACACGCACTTCCTAGTCCAAACTTTCTTGCTTCTTTGGGACATCAGATTTTGCCTGGCTCTCCTCACCCCACCCCTAAGGCCTGGTTCTCCTCCCTCCTCCTCCTCTAACCTTTCCAAAGTTGCCGTTTGCCGGGTCGGGTCGGGGCTCTGGGCAGCCTGGTCCACACCCAGGCCCCTGGTTTCAGCGTCTTCACACACCAGCCTACCTCTCATCACTGCTCACTCTCCCTCCCCCCGAAAGAACGTCTTGTCCATCCCTGAACAGGCCTTGTTTCCAGGCCTCAGCCTGCTTCTCTGTCCCCGCTGCCCCCTCTTCCCAGAATCTCCACTCCTCCGAGACCACACCCTGCTCAGCCACACCTTTGGTGAAACCTTTCCTGAGCTTGTCCCAGGCTCGACTGAGGGCCTGTGTGTCCTCTCTCACTCCTCGTTACCACAGTGCATTTTAATCGTCTGATATAAAACTGTTCCTCTAATATGATGGTGACCTCATTTTCTAGGACCATTTCTGCCACAGAGTAGACAATTACTGAACATTTGCTGACCAAATCAAGTGTTGAACTTATAAGTCCATTAAAACCCCTGGGTCTTTTTCTGACACGAGTTGCCGTTAGCCTCTGTTATTTCATTTCTCTGTGTATATTCCCAGTGAGCTTTAAGGGGTCCCTGTATCAGGCCATGCACCCCATTTCTGTCCACTATGAAGAAAAGCAGACAGTATAAGAAGATACCAGCGGCAGCAGTGTGACCCAGGAATTTACAAATGGCTGTTGCGTGGGGGGTGTTCTGTTCACAAACAATAGACAATGTGTGGCTTGTAAATGGGAATTTAAAAGAAAAGTCACAAGTTGACTGTATTTTTTTAGAGTAACTGTTCACTAGGAATCTGCTGAACTGAAATCAAGCTACTGAAGCCTCCAGCTGAAGCAGCTGGTACAAGGCAGCATTCAGGGAGCACGGGTGGGAGGCCTTCCTGGCCAGAAGCAGCTTTGGGGCTTCTTGGTTCTATCACTCCTGGGCCCAGGAGGCAGGGCCCGTGGGAAGAGGTGCACAAAATGGGCACAGTGAAACCTTCAGTTAATGAAAATGAACAGTTTGAGCCAAGGGGACAGATCACTTATGCTTAAGTAGGACAAAGACATCGCCTGCTGAAGGGGCCCCCTGGGTGCTTTGATGCCAGATTGGCCTGAGAGTGACGGCCAGGGGGAGAGGAAGACTACAGGTGGCTGCGTCTCAGGGCAAGATGAGCTGCTCACTCCCCAGTTAGGTGGGGACCCACCTGCCAGGCACAGGGCTAGGTTCCCTCACAGGCATCACCTGGCCTCACCCTCTCGGCAAGCTTTATAGACACGAATAATTATTCTCATTTAACAGAACAGGCAACACTGATGGGGTGAGGTAGGAATTAGTGAACAGGTTAGTGCACGTGTCCTCGGGAGATTGTTACCCTGATGTATCATCTCAGCTATGAGGTGCACAGAATGAGATGACTCAATCAGGGCTACAGTGTCCCTCCTGAAGACCCTCTAAAAACTACTGATGCCAAAGACTCAACATCTCTGCTGCTTATAGCTCACTGACCCTGGCCGGTTACAGCTGGATGACCTTGCACCCTGGGAGCCACAGCAGCAGTAGTGGTTAAGAGCAGTGTCCCACCCTCACCCCAAATCCACGGGATGCAGGTTTGAATCCCAAGGCCGGCACCAAGGAGCTGGGCGGTCTTCAGCAGGAATGTGCTATCTTTGGGTACACATCTGGCCTCCGGGAAGGCAGAGGAGTTAGCATAGAACCAGGGATGTGGTGAATTTTAGCTTCAAGTTCTATTCTGATTCTTGCCACCCTGGCATTACTGTAGAGTCCTGCCCACAAGGGCAGTGCAAGATCATAAAAATTACCAGCACCTTCATGAAAATGAAGCCCAAGCCATTCCCTGGGTGAGAGGTCCTCCCAGTTCCGACCCATCTCCCTCCTCTCTGACTAGGACTTATCAATGTCCTCTGCACTCACGTCACCAACCTCAGTAGCTGCTTTTGTCCTTTTAGCCCAGCTGTATTAAAGGGTTGTGGCATTAGGTTGAGAACCCACTGTTCTAGCCCCTTCTCTTGTTCCTGCCTCAGGGCCTTTGCACTTGCTGTTCCTGCTGCCTGCAACACTGTTCCCCCAGAAGCTGGTTCCTCCCCTCAGTCAGGCCGTCTCTCAGAGATGCCTGCTCTGACCACCCTTCCGAGGAGGGGTCCCTCTCCAGCCACCATCCTCTCTGAAGAGCCCTTCCCACCCTGCAGGACTTCTGGTTTGTTTTCACGGCACCAGAACATGCTCTCCATTACACTTCCTCTTCCCACTACACCCCCGTGCCAAGAACAATGCCCACCACACAGTGGACACTTAAAAAAAAGTGGGGGGAAATCCTCGGAGATCACTTAATTCTGCTGAATGAATGAATCTGATTCTGACTCATAATGAGAGAAAGTTTTGGGAAAAATTCCAAGAAGGCTTCCCACTTGTCTCCTTCTCACCCCCAGGACTAGGTTGGTTAATGGTTTGGAAAATGCAACTATTTCTGATTCGTGATCTTTTCATGTAAACGGTAAATTCATCATGGCATTGCTTATAAAGTCAAAAACTGGAATCAAATTAAATACCAAATAGAGGTATGCTTAAAAAATTATGGTACTGCTTTTTAATGAACTATTTTGTAGTTGTTAAAATACTTCAGAATATACTATTTAACAACCTGAGCTCACACCCATGACCACAGCATCCCTAGTTTTACAACCTGGAATTGTGATCAGTTAGCTCAACACTTTGGCTTCCTTCCCATAGCCGAACTGTCTGCTGAGATTAAAGGAATGCCGAGGCCCCCGTGGACAGCAGTTTCAGTAGAGTCATCTCAATGGGCCCCAAAGGCGACCTCTCCACAGGCCATCAGTGTGCTTGGATTTCAGGTGCTACTAAAGATCCCCACGAAGTAGACACGAAGACTTGGGAAACTTATGTCTACTTACTTCTGGGACTATCCCTAGTAGGTTTTGGACCGCTGGAGCAAGGGTCAAACCATCAGAGGAGGCCAATAATTTCTGTCACTCACCCGAAATGATGGATTATTCCAAATTCTATGGAGGATTGTAACTTAGAATAGCCCCTAAGTCCTCACGGAGATTTCCTGAGCTTTCCTCTCCCTCCCACTGCCCAGAGAAGATGGGCACACCCTGCCAAGCTGGGGCACACTGCTACTTCTGGTGGCAAACCTGTCTCCCTGCAGAGGGGCCGGCATCTCTGTCACAGACAGGTCAGCATCGCACACGCAGTGGACAACGGCTCCGGCTGAAAAGACGCTGAGAGGAATTTCATTTTTTCCCCCCAGTCAGTCTTAGACACCTTATTCAATTAACATGGCCACTAAGCTGCAGACAGCTCCATATAAAAGCCCTTCAGTTATAGAATACATTTTATTATGTGACAATAGTTGCCAGCACGATTTATTTCCTTTGATGGGATTCTGCTTTTTCCTTGTTAATTTAAATCTGTATTTTCTAGTGCTGATTCCAGGTCTGTGTGAATTTTTAAAATGTTACCATTAATCTTGTGGACCCAGTGGCCACATATAATGAAGATGGCTCTGTCCAGGCAGCAGCACTGTCTGCTGTCCTCTCCAACTGTCAAAAGGCAGCGTCAAGGGAACGGTGGCTAATATGGCAAAGGCAGAATCAGAGACAGATGTCCTGTGTGTATACACACACACACACTCTTAAACCAAAGCAAACTTTGTCGCATGAAATCACAGTTCCTATTCTATTTTTCTGGAGTCAAAAATGATTATTAAAACCACCTTTTTGTCCAGCAGTTTTCAATGGTGCTCCAGGGACCTCTGGGGGTTCCCAAGGCTTGCAGGAAATCCACAAGGTCACAAATTGCCTTTCTCTTAAATAGGTCACAAAAAAACACAAACTATAACCAGGAAAAAAAAAATCAATAAATGGGACTTCATCAACATTTAAAACTCTTGCTCTTCAAAAGATTCTATTAGAAAAATGAAAAAGCAAGCCACAGACCAGGGGAAAATATTTATAAAACATAAACCAAGGCCGGGTACAGTGGCTCATGCCTGTAATCCTAGCACTCTGGGAGGCTGAGGCAGGGAGATTGCTTTAGCTCAGGAGTTTGAGAACAACCTGGGCAAAAACGAGATCCCATCTCTATCAAAAATAGAAAAACTAGCCAGGCATGGTGGTACATGCCTGTAGTCCAAGCTACTTGGGAAGCTAGGGCAAGAGGATTGCTTGAACTCAGGAGTTTGGAGGTTGCTGTGAGCTACAATGATGACATGCACTCTACCAGGGTGAAGAGTGAGACTGTCTTTAAAAAAAAAAAAGCTAGCTGGGCATGGTTGGCACATGCCTGTAACTCCAGCTACTTGGGAGGCTCAGGCAAAAGGATCACTTGAGCCAGGAGTTTGAGGCTGCCGTGAGCTACAATGACACCAAGGCATTCTACCTAGGGTGACAGAATGAGACTCTGTGTCAAAAAACCAAAAAACCCAAAAAAGCCCCACAAAGCTAAGTTACATCTAGGATATATACAGAACTCTTACAACTTAACAGAGGACAACCCAACTGCAAAATGACAAAAAAACAAAACAAACAAAAAAATCCGAACAATTTAATAAAGCAAATCCAAATGGTAAATCAGGACACAAAAAGATATCTAACAGTCCAACATCATTAGTCACTAGGGACGTGCAAATTAAAACCACAATGAGACACTACTGCACAACTTCTAGAATGGCACACCGGAAACTGACAGGATCGACGTGGCCAAGATGTGGAGCAAGCCCAACTCTCACGCACTGTTGGCAGGAAGGTAAGAGGGTGTACCCACTTCAGAAAACAGCATGCAGTTTTCAAAAATAAAACACGCGCTATCATACAACCCAGCCATTACATGTCTAGGTTTTTACGCAAGAGAAGTGGATGCATTATGTCTATACAAAGATTTGAATACAAAGGTACTCAGCAGCTTTATTTGTAATAGTCAAACACTAAAGAAAAAGCCGAATGTCCGGTAACAGGCGATTAGATATAGTGTGGTATATCCTACAAGGGATAGTGCTCAGCAATAAAAAAGAAACGAACTATTGAGAAATCTAAGACGGATGAATCCGAAGGTGATTCTGAATAAAATAAGCAAGGTGGAAACAACCTTCACACATAATTTCCATATGTGAAGTTTACTGAATATCGATTATACTTCAGTAAATCTGAAAATATTTTCCTGATTAAATAAATACTTAACAACAGAAGCCAATGGGGCTCACAGTATTCCAGAAAAAGCAATGAAAGAGGTAAAAGAGATAAATCCTGGCAAATACTAGCAGTGACTTGAGACTTTTCCTCTGTCACGCTAAATAAGAGAAGATGATGCAGCCACAGAGTTTCAAAGGTGAACAAAGGTGTGATGCAGAGTTGTTTACTCCTTAAAGTTGTCTTTTATGTGTGGAGAAAACACCAGACTCATTTATGCCCCTTTCTCTAGAAGAAACGCATGGAAACATGGTCCAGATGATTCAAAATTAAGACTTCAGAGTGGGAAATTAACCAGCATTACTTCTTCTCTTTTAGAAACATGAGGAAATACCCTGACATGTGGGAAATGGTTTACTTAAGAAGAACAGCAGCTGACGTGCTCACAGGGCTCACCCAGCCCACCACACACCTCGGAGAAGTTCAACAGCTGCGCAGAGGGCACAGTCCAGGTTTGAACAGTTTGCAGGAGCTTGGATTTTAACGCTGATGGGGCAAATTACGAAATTCACGCCAACTATCAGGCTCTACTCAACAATAATGTTATAAAACATCTGCTCCAGAATGTTACGCAGACATAAATGATGTTTACACGTTTTGGGGGGAAAGAAGAGTGAAGAACTTGGGATACAGACCCATGTACAGAGAGTGAATCTCAGCTGTGGGAAGACAAGACAGGAACCGGGTCCTGGTATTGTAACAGCAATGACTGGGAACAGCCTAATGGGCATCAGAGGGAGTAGTCTAATAAACTGCGGAATGTGCACATAATCCTAAACTAGGACAGAATAAAGCACGAGGAATGAGTCAGACATTTTTCTATCAACATAGCCAAATCTCAAAGATACAACTGATAAGGAAAGAAAAACAAAACCAAAAACCCAACCAAGCCCCCCCCCAAAAAAAAGTTGTAGACTGCCATAAACAATCCCACAAAACAATCTGTTTCTGTGAGTACACACAGAGGCATGCCACAGTGCCAACAAGAGCCTGGAAAAGTGGGTCAGCTCGCGGAGGTGAGGCCCTGGGCTGAAAACATAAGCCTCTAAGGTGACAGTAGGGATTTCCCCTCTGCTTTTTCATACATTTAAAAATGTTTCTTTCTTTTCAAAGAGAAAGAAGAAAAGACAGCAAACTAGGAGGATGACTCTTCTCAAAGTTAGTTGTTGGTAGAGCTGGAAGAGACGCGTGTATGGAAGCGCCAGCACAGTGCCTGGTGCTAACGGGACATCGTGTTTTACCTGATGAGTCTGCTGGCGGAGGAGGATCCCGGGTGATGTGCAAAGGAAAGGCACAGACTACGGTGGAGGGGGGCAAGAGAAATATGCAACAGCAACAATAACGGAGTTAAGGTGGTTACGCAGGGAAGAACACTGCCAATGGCTAAATAAAATTCCATTTTAGTTCTGCAAAACACCAGTGGGAAGAAGTCATCTGTGATGCACAGCTTCCGTGCCAGGTGTAAGGACGCACTTAATGAATGCCATTTAATGAAGAAAAAGGCGCTTATAAAACACCTGGCACAAGCAGGGCAAGGGGGTCGCAGGGAGAGGGACCTTTGCTGCACCTGCTGGCTTTTTAATAAGCACCTTCTAGAGCATCCACTCTCCAAGGCTGGTCAACGGTGTCAGGAACAGGCCCCTGACCATTGCCCGCACTCGCTGACAGTTTGGGGAACCTTATTTCTTAAAGACCATATGCTCAGGTATCGGATTGCCCTGGAAGGTAATTAAAATAAATCATCTTCAGCTGGAAAGGCTGACTAGCACCCGCGTCCTCCTCCATGACCCCGCAGAAAGGGTGCCTGCTCCAGGCCCCTGTGCTCCCCAACCGAGGCTCTGAGTCACCACCAGGACCTATGAAGACCCAGTGACGTGAGAAGATACTGTAATTATTGTAACTTGGTTCCACTGAAACCGAAAGCTGGTTATTTTAATGACCTTCCCTAGGCCCTAAAATATTTTTAGTTGTGGTAATTTTTCTTTTCTCATTGATTGTGGAGCTAACCACAGGAAGAAACCGCCATGCGCCGTTTACTGCCATTTCTCACAGTCTGATGAGACACATTTTTGTTGTTGTGTAATTGACACCAGCAAAGACAAGAGGTTTTGTAAAACCTAAGACAGATGTTTCCTATACAATGATATTCACTATCTCATAAGCTTTCTACGCCCAGACCCGAGACTGAATTCCGTTCTGGGGAGATGGCCCAGGAGGCTGCTCTCAGCAGGGTGCAGCAGCTCCATCCACTCAGTTTTGTTTTAACTGAGCTCCTGCCATCCGCCAAGCACTGTCTGGCACTGAGAAGAGTTTAAGAAACCAAATGAGACTCAGATCTTATCTACAAGTAAACTGAAATACGTACAAAAATCTGTATCACAAAGTAAACAGCTCTAAATATCAAAGACAGGCAATAACAGACAGGGAGGTTGTATGCTTCAATTTTAAAACAATGGCATAAAAAACAAACAAACAAAAAACAACAAACATCTGTTGAGAGTCTAGAGGCGCCAGATACTCCACTCTGTGAGGGACCCAGGGACTTGGGAGATGATCCCACCTGCAAAAGACGAAAGAACGAGGCGGGAGGGTGGGGGTTTTGGGGGAAGGTCCAAGCAATGGAACAGACTGACAAAGCAAGGAGGCCCGGGCAACGGGGAGTCAGAGAAGCAGGAGAGGCAGGGAGGCTCTCTGGGGGAGGCTGAAGGCGTTGTTCCTGCAATGATCCAGGACTCGCAGTGAGTACTTACTGAGCACCTGAGCTCTCCCTGTGGCTTCACACCCATCCCCAATCTAACAACCCACAGTCGGGCTGACGCCTTTGAAAGAGGATAAGGAACTTGCCCAGAATCACACAGCTAAAGAAAATGGCCAAGCTAGGATTGAAGCCATGCTCTTTCCGCTACGCTGTGTTGCTTTACTGAGATGAAGCAGAGCCCACAGTAAGTACAGATGCAGACCTGTTCATTTTCCATTCAAGAAACCCATTTGCCATGATCAATATAACTTCAACCTACCAACTTGACTATATAATGAGTTTTCCTCATGGGCAACACACACACACAGTCTCACACCAGTCAAATCACTCTGCATTGGACATGGGGGAAAAAGCTGCCAGTGGAAGGCTAAGGAAATCACAATTCCAAACTCCCCAAGTTCCTGAACGTGCAGCTTTAAAGTATGTGTAGCTCGACAGCATATGGCAAATCAATTACTAGTTTAAATCTTAAAACAAAAACATGGCAAGTGTGGTACAGAAATAATCAAGAACAACGGTTTGGTTTAGATTACAGTGGGCCACTAGAGTTTTGAATACAATTAATCATCATTCCAGGCAATGGGAAGCCATATTGACACTTATCCCTAATTTGAATATTTAATTAGGGTGAAGTTCTTCATCAAATTATCGCAGAACTGGGAGAAAGCCTGGAAGACTTACACAATTACTACCTTAACCCCTTACCAGCTGCTCACCTGTGAGCACAGCCGTGAGGCTTCCAGCTCTGGGGGGCGGGGGGACTCCATGAGATCTGGGAGGGGAGCACTGGTGACGGGGGCTCCAGCTGCAGCAGAAAGCAGCCAAATGGTGGCAAAAGAAAGGTGCAGCGGTTCTCAACCTGTGGGTCGCAACCCCTTTGTAACAATGAAAATACATCCTGCATATCTGATATTTACATTATGATTCGTAACAGTAGCAGAATTACAGTTATGAAGTAGCAATGAAAATAATTTTATGGTTGGGGGTCACCACAACATGAGGAACTGTATTAAAGGGTCACGGAATTAGGAAGGTTGAGAACCACTGGCTAGGGGAATGAACTGCTCGTGCTTAGAGTGTAATTCTGACAGACAGCCAACATGCCATAAAGGAGGTACTCAGAAAGAACTGAGGCTCAGAGAGTGATGGAACTCACTTGAGGCAGCACTGCTCGTGAGAGACGTAAAGAAAGCGCAGGTTACTCATTTCACACACACAGATACACACACATTACTCACCAAAAGCGAGGACAAAGGGAACACTTACAGGCCAACAAAAATGTACCCAAAGCTGTATTTTAGATGTTCCACATAGTATGAAAAAATTGGGAGGAAAACCAAAACACAGGCCTCCTCAACCAGCATTCTAAAGTTAATTGTTGGAGTGGGGATGCCCCTCTGACAGGGCAGTCACAACGCTGCTGTGGCCAGCTGCTCAGCAGAGGGGGGAGCCAAGGGCCAGGAGCTCAGGGAGCAGTGCTGACCTATGGCCAGGTGATAGGCGGCTAAGCATCCCAGCAGAGGGGAGCCTGACAAACTGGACCTCATGAAACACTGCTGGTGTCCACGGGGAAGCAAGGAGTCAGCAACAGGACAAGAAAAACATGAACTTGTTTTTTTTCTCTTTGAAAATGTCAAAGGCTCAATGACAGCACTTGTAACTATACATTAGTTCAGAGAAGAGAATATTCTTCCTGAATACATTTCTTCACTGTGAGCAAAGACTTTAATTGATAGTCCACAGACACCATGTGATTCTAAATGACAAAAATAACAAGTTTTCCCTGAAGGACCCCCAGGACAAGGCCCAGGCTGACTTGGCATCCTGCACTTGGCCACAGTGGCTCCAGCACTGAGATATTTAGAACGAGGGACATTCTGATAGCTTCAGATGAGCAATTTTTTTCTTTTTTTCTTTTTTTTTGAGACAGAGCCTCAAGCTGTCACCCTGGATAGAGTGCCATGGCATCACAGCTCATAGCAGCCTCCAATTCCTGGGCTCAAGCGAGTCTCTTGCCTCTGCCTCCCAAGTAGCTGCGACTACAGGCGCCCGCCACAATGCCCGGCCATTTTTCAGTTGCAGCCGTCATTGTTGTTTGGCGGGCCCGGGCTGGATTCGAACCCGCCAGCTCAGATGTACGTGGCTGGTGCCTTAGCCCGTTGAGCCACAGGCGCCAAGTCAGCAATTTTTTTCTTAAATACTTGTGATGTGTTCAATAACCCTCTTGTGAACATCATCAAGGCTCTACTTGCAATATCCTTTCTTAGTAGGTAGTGGATCACCAGGCCCAAGGAAGGAGCCACCCCACGCAGCCCCACGCAGATGGTTTCCTCTGGCCTTGACCCCGCCCTGACCCACCTCCAGCTGGGTGTCAGTCGGGGAACGGATCCACCAGACCTGTGCCCAGCTTGCTGGTGGTGGTGGCAAATGGTGTCAGAAACTTTGAAACTTTCCTTTGTATATTATATTAATCTATATAAGAAAATCTCTTTTAATGAGGAGTGATGTAGTTACAAACTCTCCAGAGCCATAATTAGAGCAAACTAATTGAAGTTGTGTTTTGACACACTTTCCAAATTCACGGGTGCCGGGTGACATATTCACAACACTGCTGCTGCACAGCCATGGCGACGGCAAAATCATTAGGCTAATAACACTTATTTGCATTCTTATCATGCCAGCAGCTTGCCCTTAAATACTGTTTCTACTACTGCTCCTTTCCTGTAAGTTTCCACTGAAAGATATTAACAGTAATTATTAGTACTTTAGTGGAATTTTAATGTTAAAGAATAATAACTCGCATTAACATACATTGAATGGCAATTCTTTTTCTTAACCACCATTGGAAGGTTTGGGGGTTCTTCTTCGACCCTTGCCCTAGAGCCCAAGGGTGACCAGATACAATTTTGGCTTTAGCAGAACCACCACTCAGGGTCCACACCCAGTGAGATTTGAACTCAGGGTTTCTGAGCTCTTCTGTTTCAAATGTTTGATGAGAGAAATCTTTTTTTTTTTTTCTTTTAGTACAATAAAATGAAATAGTTAAGGAGAAATTTTTTCCAAGCAGTTAAAAAAAAAAATCTCAATTTACAACATAGTCTTTGGTAATAACACTAATGAATTCCAGGAGGACAGGCTTTAGCCACTCTGTCGCCCCCCTCACGGTGATTAAAGGCAGACAGGGAATGACTGGGTGGGGAGTGGGCCCGGGGGGTGGGCGGCCCTGATCTGTCAGTACCCAGGCACTGTTTGCCACCAACAAGGCCAATTTTTTGGATGCTTAACTCAGAAACTCACATACACAGAGGAAGACTCGACAGTTCTAAATAATGGTTATTAATGACACCTTCCTCTAAAGTGACAAATTACTTCTGAAATTTAGAATCGAAGAGGTATGAAGAGTGAACATGTTCTGCTGAACATGACAGGCGACGCCAGCGAGCACAGAGTCCCCAGTCACGCTGCGGCAGGAGAAGGGCAGGGTCCCTCCCGGGCACTCGGCTGCTCTCCAAGGCAGTGACCAGCTGTGTCCCAGCAGTGACTGTCGGTGACCAAGGGCACGCCCTGGCTGTAAGAGCTCTTCCTGTCTCCCTTCTCAGTGAGAAGTGTGTATTGGGTGCGCTGTACGGAGAAGTGAGACCTTGTCCCCAGTAGTGAGAACTGAGATACCTGCTCAGAACCTAGGCTTCTGTAAATATCGAGATCGACAAAAACCACCACCACCCCACTGACCTTTCATAATCCATGAGAAAATGGCGTGACTAAAAATGCACACTTATGCTGACTTTCCAACTATTCAAGTGCATGCACATTTTGTCTAATCTTGGTCCAGGAAGATCTGAATGAGTGAAGAAAATGCTTCCGTAGAAAAATGCCAAAGACTATACTCCTTTAAAGCGTGGCAGTTTTGGTTTCTTAAGTTTCTTACCAATCTGCTATATTTCAAGTCACTGATTGCTTAAAAAAATAAAGAAAGGAAACTAACTTTCATAGCTACAGCAACACTTTGAATCACGGCACTTATTCACTATGTTTAAGTTTTATTACACTTGAAACCTGCAATGCCAAAACACCCTCCTCCCATATAAAAGAAATGAAGAAGAAAGCCAAGCCTGGGGCTGGGGGCACCACACTCCCCTTCCAGATGATCTCGTCTAATCCCATAAACTGAAATATTTAAAGAGTCTCTAAACCTCTCTGACCTTACTTTTAAAAACAAGGAACATATGGGCACTGCTAGTTTTTCATCTTCTTCCAGCCTACTAAAATATCCGTTTTGCCAAAATTCAAGAGGGGGAGAGGAGGGGGCTGCCAAACTCAGATTCATAAAGGGCTGTGTCCACAAGAGCTCTAGGCAGGCAGTGAACACTCTGGGTTGAGGATAGCACATCCCTAACAAAGAACCAAAGGAAACATTCTTCTCCTCCACAGATGGAGGCTCAATCCATCTCAAGAACCGTGGGAGGCTCGGCGCCTGTGGCTCAATGGTCTAAGGCGCCAGCCATGTACACCTGAGCTGGCGGGTTCGAATCCAGCCTGGGCCCACCAAACAACAATGATGGCTGCAACCAAAAAATGGCCGGGCGTTGTGGCAGGCACCTGTGGTCCCAGCTACTTGGGAGGCGGAGGCAAGAGACTCGCTTGTGCCCAGGAATTGGAGGTTGCTGTGAGCTGTGATGCCACGGCACTGTATCCAGGGGGACAGCCTGAGGCTCTGTCTTTAAAAAAAAAAAAAAGAACTGTGGGAAACAGTTTGTTGGGAAAAATAAAGCCATGACTGAAGAGGTGGAGGAATCGTTTGGCCCCATGCAAGGTCCCCCCCTTGTCGGCTGCAGGCAGAGGATCCTAACAGCTGGAAGCCCGAGGCTCCCAGTCCTCCCTGAAGGCAGAGCAGTAGGGTGGGACCAGGGGTCCAATCCTGGCTCCTTTAAACCCTGACTGTGACCTTGGGGAAGTCATGCTCTCTTTAAGCCCCAGTTTTCTCATCTTTTAAAATGGAGAACATGATTTTTCAGCTCACAGCATGGTTATTACACACACACATACATTCATATATACACATGCACACACACATATATACACACGCAAAGTACATAAATACACAAGAGTGTTTACACAATGCCTGGCAGAAGATGTTTGGAAAATCAAAGCTGAAATGATGATGATGATGATAATTATATTTATTCTAATAATTATTATTAATATTATTATTCAACTGGAAACAAAACATCTGCTGCTCAGGAAGGATATTCAAATTGAATTTTACCCTACCCACCAGCAAAAACTCGACCCAAAGGAACTCAAAAGGCCTTTTAAAAGTTACTGCAAGCAAAGAATTTTATTAAATATCTAAATTAATAATTGAAATCCTGCCTTGAAACAGAACAGCGCAGTGGGGGGTGGTACAGTAAAATCCTGTAAATATCACTGGTTTAACGCCCATTTTTACTTTATTTGGCAGCTAGATTTACGCTGAGAGACCCAGGTGAAATATTCCATAGAGCTACCTGCAAATAGACTGTCAGCTTCCACTCTGATAAAAGGTAAAATACCCTCCTCTAAATGGTCTGGTTCACAAAACCGACCCTAAAGTGAACTGATAAATCTGTTCTGACACACAGAAAACTATTTTCATAATTCTGAAAAAGGCCTTTCTCCAAAGCCCGACACTGAAACTGACTGCACACGGAGCCTGGCTACACTTGAGAGCCAGACGGAGAAGGGAATAATTCCACATTTATAACCCTGCTTCTCGGGACAATAACAACAAAAAAGCACACATAACCGTCTCAACCACCAAGAAAAATAAGACACTCACGGAGTCACAAAAATTACAAAGATAACACATTTAGAAGCAGCAAATACCTTGTCAAAATTCTGACATGAGAGAGCAAAAGCAAAGAAGGCCATCTCGTAGGCAGGGGCTGTATTGACTAATAGTCAATTCTTCATTAAATAGAAGCTCTGACTTCCCAAGAAGCTATATTAAAAATTAATATCAAAAAGTGTATGCTCAGCCTAAACTCATCACTCACATCCAACAATTCCAAACTGCATTCTAATGAAATTTCCCCTTCAAAATTACTCTGACACCAAAACCAAGTCCAATGCTGTTAGCAAAAGCTGCCACATCCCTGCTCACAGGCATTTTGAAGCTATTTAAACCACCTCTTTCTGTAGGTCTCTTCTGCACCACTCTCAGGATCCCCAGAAAAGGCTGTATGCCTGCGACCTGCTTCAGTGCAGTGTATCTCCCTGGATGGCCTCCACATGCCTCTCAGCTAGCACCGAGAGCCCACGTGGCTCAGACCCCAGCCAGGGCCCACACATTTCCCTAGGACTGTCTGGGGGACTTCTGAGTGTGCGGGGGAAGGGGACTCTGCAGGACGAGTCTCAACCCACCACATGCTCTGGAAAGTCCTTATTCCAGCTGTTGGCCAGGAGCCTGAAGAAGCTGCATGTAAACAGAGTGGGAAATCCCGGGTAGGCACCCAAACACTGGGCCCCCCAGGCACATGCTCAGCTCTCCAATGAAAGGGACCTCGTGATAGTCTGCAAGCTAAAGGTAGTGGTCCTGACACTTATGAGCTGTGTAACCTTGGGCAGAGAATTTAACCTCCTTGATCTCAGTTTCATCAGCTTAAAATGGAGTGATAATAGTATCTGACTACAGAGCTATTATTTGGATTAAGTAATTTGTAAAGCACTTGGAACAAGACCTGACACGTAATAAACGCATTAGAAGCCTCTATAGGCTGGCTGGGCAGGTGGAAGGAACAATGGATAAATACATGATGCCCAGGCCTGGGCACAGAAACCAGATCCCTTCATATATTTAATAAATACTTTATGAGTGCCCACCACGTGCCAGGTACCTGAATTCAGAGGCCCCTACCATCTTGGGGGTCACACATTTTTCACTGAACTCTTACATGAGCATCAAATGAGATGACACTGTTGAAAGTACTTGCCAAATTTGGTGTACCACAATGCAATATTATTGTCACTGTTATTTCTGTGTGACTGTCCTTTTCTGAGGCTTTAAAGGAGAAAAAGGAAACACTAGAATCCCTGTCACTGCTACGCAGCAAATCTTGTCAGTAAGATGGAATGTACGCACGTGGCGACAGCAGGGAACTGTGAAGTGTCAATTGCATGATGCGGACAGCTGGGGGAGAGGAAGGGAAATGATGTGGCCGGGCTTTCTAGAAGTGCTGAGGGCTGTGGCAGGCTCGGAGGGTGGTTAAGGCCCCACCCTCGGCATCCTGGAGTCCAGTCTAACTCTCTGGGAGGGAAGGGGACGGTGTGAGGCGCAGCACTCGATGGCAATGGCCTGAGCAGAGACACTTTGGGGATGAGGGTCAGACCCTACATGGCAGTAAGCTAGTGAGAGTTCTGGATTGAGGTGTCAGGCAAAGAACGTAAACGGAGGCTACTTAAAGGAAATGAAACCTGAGCCCCAGAGGCTGAGCCCCTCACCCGACTCTGACTCAGTGTTCTGGTCCTGGACTCTGAGGGCTCTTCCCTGAGACCCAGTGGGCGCTGGTGCTTTCCACTGCAGTGGATGGGACAATTCCAATCACAGTGTTAAGGTTGTGCTCTCTGTGTGAGAAAATCCTTGCATCTTAAAAGGAGCTCACATTAAGAAAGAAATGAAAATATGTGTCCTATCTTTAGAGTTAATCAAACAACAAGTCTGTGTGGCTTTACTGTGAAAGAAAATCTAATTTTTCCAAGCAAAGCAGACCCACAGTTATGCCTGGACATGCCCTGCAGAGGAGTCAGGGTTCTCAAGGACTCATTTAGAACAACAGGGCCCAGCCCTCCTTTGATCAGACCAGAGCAGAGTGCTCCAACCCCAGACTCACCTACCCCCAAACTGTCTCTTACCACTATGGAAGAAGAGCTCACAATTTGTTTATTATTAGGAAAAGGAAAAAGTCATTGGAATCAGCCTGTGGCCTTGCCTTCTAATCCTGCCTTGAAGCGGAACACATACAACCCTTCTCGTAAATGATGACCCTTGAAGCACAGCTGTTAGCTCCAGCCCTCTGGCTGACCCTTCCCAATGCAACCCCAGGGAGAAAGCACTGAGCCTTCTCACAGGCAAATGCCTCAGGGCCCAGTCACTCAGCACAGGTGGCAAACAGCTCCACGGGAAAAGGAAAGCTGAGCCTCCCTCCTCGGTGTGATTCTGGACCCCTCGTTCAAGTCCTGCCACAACAGGGCAGGTGACAGATGTCATTCGGGGCACAAAGACCATCTTATAATTGAAAACTGACAGAAGGCAGCCTGAGGATTTGCGGCTGTCAGCGCAGACAACAGGACTCCAGCCAGTGACCAAAGGCTCCGTCCCCACTGCTGACTTACGCTGCGAGTGGACGGGGAAGCAGCAAGTGGATCCTACGTCCACAGGAAGGCAGGGTCGGGAGCCCAGGATGGAGCAGGGCACGGTCCGGGCTTCTGACAACGGATGTGATGGGGGACAAGCCTGCAAGGTATGGTCTGAATTCTAGCTCACCACCACGTGATTTCTCCTCTCCTTCAGGAAGGGCCATTAACCTTTCTGATGACAGCCCGGGGATTGGAGTGATGGAACGATATTTGAGGTCAGCAAGGATCTATGTTCTCAAAACTTGACATCGACATGTAAAAGTTGTGACTGAATCCTGGTGTCCCTGAGAGGAAGACTAAATGCATGTGACAGATCTTCTGCAATCAAAATGCCCCATTTCCCCGAGTATCTGTCACAGATTGATAACATCCACGCAAAAAGTTAAGTACAATTATGTCTGTCACTAAGAAACACACTTCCAAACCTGTGACTGACAACTTGCTGGAAGCTGACAAACCACGGGAAGATGACTGTAACCACTCAGAGGAGTGCCACACCACCTGATAAGGGAAACTCAGGCCCGAACACCACCTGGGAGAGCTCTGGGAGGCTGCACGTCACAGGGAGCTCACCAGGCAGGACTCAAGAGCGGGGAAATGTTCTGCGGCTGTGGTGGTCTCCTGAGAGGGACCGTGTCAGTGAGACAGGATGTGCCCATGGCCCAGGGTCTGTTTGGGCAGCAGCCTCTGCCTCGTCTACATCAAGGTCCAAACACAACACAGAATCCAGGTGACCTTCACCTGGAGATGACCCTCCTCAGCTTGAGGGGCTGCATTCCCCTCAAGGCCGTTTTACACATGCAGCTGCCTAGCTAGAGCTCCTCGATTTGCTTCCTGTGCTATTGATTTTTTGGATCCCAGGGGCCCTCTCCATTTGCACCCATCGTCTTTAATGGTCAGCAGGTGGTCGAGGCTGCGGAGGAGACATGGAGTATTGATCCTGTCATTCAGCACATCAGCTGGCCCTAATGACTCTGCGGCATCTGCAAATTTGATAAAAGCATGGCCCTGATGTCTTTATCAGGCCACTGTTTCTACTGCTTGGCAAGCAAGGGGCAGCAGCCCACCAAGGGCCTCCTCTCTGTGGGTCGGCACAAAACCATTCGCTTATCCACACCCACAGGCTTCTGCGCTCCTCAGGCTGTGAACCTGCCCGCTGCCCAGGGCTTCCCAAACCTTGCCCTAGCAACAACAGAACCTTTTCGTCCCAGCAAAAGTGTACTCAAGGCACTGTGTCTGAGAGGGGTGAGGGCTGCTCTAGTCTGAGCTGAGAAGGTGTTTCCTCTAGCCAGGCATACGCCTGGGGCTCACACAGCTGCAGCTGGCCCCATGCTGCTAGAAGGAGTGGCCTTCTACCCTGCGGAAGCATCAGGGAAATGCAGGCGCCAAGCCCTGGAAGGAGCAGCCCACCCTTCTTCACTTGCAGACTGTCAAGAGAGGTGTGAGGTATGTTTGCGTGTGAGATAAAGGCCCGCTGCACGAGGGAGAGGACCTCTGCCAAGCCATCTTCTGCTACCTTTGCCAGCAACTTCACCAAACACTAGGTGCAATTCACTGGGTACAGCCAAAGAACATCAGGCTCTCTGGGCGGCCTGCCTACTCCAAAATGACAAGCCCACATCCGGTTTCTTCATAAGCATTTTCTATAATAACAGAGCTTCTGCGGGAAGCTCTTGTTCCCAGGGGAAGTACCTGCTGGAACCCTGAAGACCTCAGGTGTTAGCGCATCATCTGTGAAAATGCCATTGCCACCAAATGTCCTTTTGGTCTAAGAATAAACAACTTGAGTCAGGAACGACAGCTCTCCAAAACCTGGCAGGGAATTCTTTGACATCAGAGTGATGACATGAGAAATGGAGGCAGAGCACATGTTCTCAGTTTTTGAGATGAATGTTCAGGCTCAAGAAGGCAGAGATGTGTGCTGATGACTGACCCTCTAGTCCAGGAGATGCTGGGGAGAGTGCCTGCCAGCCGCTGTCAGGAGCAGACACTCCTCCCGCCACTGCCAAAGCCGGGCAGTAGAGGGCGCTGCGTCACCGCTCTCCCCATGGCCGCCCTTTGGCAGCTGGCTCCGTGTCCACACAAAGACCGCACTAGAAGAAGCGCTTCTGAGGTCTGTGGTTAATGCGACACTGAAAGCAGTAGCAAAACACAAACTTCCTGTTATACCATAGAATGTCACCTATGTAAAAAGTCTTGAGGGAAACAGAACAAAAGGTTATAAGCATTTGTTCACTGGAAATGCGATTTCTGGGTTTTTCATTACTTTTTGTATTCTGCCAGTTTTGCACATGCTCACAACTGGGAAAGACCAGAGCAGCACTGACGGCCTTGGGGTGGGTCCTCAGCTGCCAGAGCTGCATTGGTTGTAAGCTGGATTCAGCTGGGTCCCTGATAGGCACTGGGGACCACCACACACCATGCAATCAGTGACCGAGAAGCCCTTGGCAAAGAGCACAGAGACCCCTGGGGCTGCGGGGGCCTTGGGGGGGCAGCCATGTGAGCTGAGACCAGAGGCAAGTGTGCAGGACACACCCAAGGCACAGGCACCACCCCAAGCAAAGGCACAGAGCACGAAGCAGGAGGGAAGAGAAGTCACCAGTTCGGCTTAAGGTCTGGGCTTGGGGTTGGGAGAGATAACAAGAACTCCTGGGAGTGGGAAGAGGGGGCTTCTGGGTGCCTTGCTAAGGAACGTGGCCTCCACCCCACAGTCCCATGTAGGACGCCCGGCACCTGGAACACGAGCTACCCCAGGCACACCGCCAGAGAGAAGAATGTCAGCTTCCTCTGCTCGAGAGTTATAGAGAGCTGGGGCCTCAAGAGATAAAATTACATACCCATCATTTCTCCAGTCTCCAATGCGAAATTGAATAATTAATCAGCATTTCATTTATAAAAATACTGGATAGTCAAACAATATCCAAATACATCTTACAAAAGACAAAAAGCCCTTTGGGAGGCTCACGTAGGTGTGCTCGGCCCCTGGAAACTGCTGTACAGTGAGCGGAGAGCTTGGGGCGGACAAGTGGATTTTACTTGGAAGCATGAACGTACCTTCAATTGTCCCACTGCATACTGGCTGACTTAACTCAGCCAAATTAGAATACATTTTATCTTGACATTTGTTTTATTTGGCAAGTAAAGCAAAACTGATCCAATTTCCTTGCAGCCTTTGTAAACCATAAACTGTACAGTGGAGGTTATAAAATATATAAGCCTTATAAACACTCTGTTCTGATGTGCGGCTCTCCAGTCCCGCCCTGCTCCCAATGGCCTGGGGTTCTCTGCCCTCTTGCTTCAGTGGCCGGTCTTGTTCTCACACTGACTGGTGGCTTCTAGGCAGACTGCTCTTTCTGCTTCATCTGGGAGAATGAGTGCTTTCTTTTATTTTTTATTTATTTATTTTGAGACAGAGTCTCACTATGTCACCCTGGATAGAGTGCCCTGGCATCACAGTTCACAGCAACCTCAAACTCTTAGGCTTAAGCGATTCTCTTGCCTCAGCTTCCCGAGCAGCTGGGACTACAGGCCCTTGCCACAATGCTTGACTAATTTTGTTGCTGTTGTTGTTAGTGTTGTTTAGCAGGCCCAGGCTGGGTTTGAACCTGCCAGCCCCAGTGTATGTGTCTGGTGCCCTAGCCGCTGAGCTATAGGCGCAGAGCCAGAGCACTTTCTTTCTTTATCTAACAGAAAGTGAAAACATGCCCTGAAGTGGTGCCCATTTCTGAGCCCAATCAGACCATCAACAGGGAGCAGCTCAAACTACTTCAGGGTAGCGGATTCCTTGGGGCTTTCCAGCCTCTTCCATCAGCTCAAACTTGGGTTGGCTCTGAGCACAGGGGATGGTGACCCTCAGCAGGGCCCTCCGGGGCAGAGTGGTGGCAGTGCTCCTGGTCAGTGAGAAGGGAAGAAGCAGGTGCTAATGGTGCTGTACTAGCCTCACATTCCCCAACCAAGCAAAGAGACTCAACTGTTCAACCTGCAACTCTTGGAGGTTCATTCATAGCATTTTGTACAAAAGGGAAACTGAAAACTCCTTCTAAACTTTCAGAAGATTCCAGGGCTAGTTAAGTTTAAATACTACTCTTGGTTTGTGAAACTGTCACAGGAAAAACCGGACTGTCTTTCCAGGAGGCTATCCCTAAGGACAGAGTCCTTGGAGCTACAGGGCTCACTACAGTGGGGTTCTTCCAAGGCTTTCTTCTGCGTTAGGCAGAGGTTGGCTTGGAGGAACAGAGTGCAGAGGCCAGCGATACTTCCCAGAGGGCAGGGTGTGGCGTGTGGGGCTTGGGAGAACCCACCGGTGACTACTTCATCCTGTTCCTGACAGATTCTGTTTATCTCTATTTCCCTATATAAGCTTTGAGAGCCACTATCATTTATGTGACGTCAATCCCCAAGTGTTGCTGCCTCACCATTCTTGTCGTATTTACTTTTGAAATCCCTTCTCCAACTTAATCCATCATTGCTGTTTGTTCCTAGCTCTCAAACAATTTACTTCTCGTGATGCACGGGTTTTTTTTATTTGACAGGGTTCTTTTTGCTGTACGCTTTTTGCAAAAAGTGTGGAGAATATTACTACCTCTGTTATCACTGAAATCAGTTGCAGAGCAGCCAGTCTGCTCACCCAAGTTTCTCTGTGTAAACAATAATGAAGACTAACATTTCCTGGAGAACTTCTCATTGTTCCCTCATATCCTAGCTACCCATTTCTTAGTTTGTAGCTTACTGGGAAAAGAAACTATGAAAATGAACATAGTTACTTACCAACCCACCTGGGTTGGTCAAATAGTTGCTGGCCAGGGCAGAAAAGGAATTCTACCTTCTTAAGGCCAGTATCCCAACCACATGGCTATAAAGTCTGTATCTGCATGTACCTACAAGTTCTTTTGAACAGCAAGCCAATTTTAAGTGGCACATTCTGGTATTTCAGAAGCCTGTAGAATATGTGCAAAATAGGATATAGAATGTCCTTTGTGTTCATGTCACACGGAGTTCTAACTGGATTTTTTTTAAAACTTCCTCTAAAGGTACATTGCTTATACAATTTTTTAGTTAGGTTTTGCATTATTTCAGCAGATACTAAATGGCAGTGTTCTAAAACGTGCAGCCTGACCCAAGACCACATGACAGCACAAGATACCACCACCACGGCCTCACCTGGGAAGGTTGGGGGCAGGGGTAGGAGCAGCTGAGGGCTGGGAAGGCGTTGTGGGTTGAGATGAGTCATGATTCCTTGGCACTCTGCCCATTCGATACCAGATCCCCATGCTGTTGAGTTCCCTTGAGGAGAAAAGAGAAATCTTCATGGTGCTGGTTAGCACAAAGCATTTACCTGTGCGACAAAGCAAACCAACTCATTTAAAATAGTCAGTAGCCTCAAACACCAGGGTGTCAATTCTAGCCGAGGTAAGAGTGGTCACATCACCTCTTTTATGCTCCAGGTGACAAATCGTTACAGTCTAACGTGAGGGCCACTGTCCACTCAGGCTGGCCTTTATAGTGGGGCCACCTTCCTCATCTACCCTGATCTTGCCTTCCTGCTCTGACTGCCACTTCCCTTGCTTCTCAAGTTTTTACATTTCTTTTGTTTTACCATTTAATTGTAGGTATCTATGTGATAATCCATTTCCAGTTCTTTGTGCTATTAGGTGAGATGGAGAAATGGATGGATAGACAACGTTGCTAGTTTTTAACCATAAGGCAAGTTACCCCTCCCCACTCTATAACATGCCCCAAATTTCAGGATACAGCCCGTTCCATGGAGGCCACCTGCAGTCAGTCTCATTCTCAGGGTCAGTTTGGGAGACATCTTCAAACTACAAAACCCGAAGGCATATGCCCCACAAACCACCACAGCTACAAGTGGGCAGACAGGGGCCTCCTGAGGCCCTGCAGGGTGTCCTGGGACTCAGTAAGTGCACCTGCCGCAGCCCAGCCCCACACCACACAGTGTTGCAGATATGACAGGTGCACTCCTGGGAACTGTGACAGGATCGTTTCAGTCACGCCCAGTTTTCACCTTCTCAACTGCTCTACAGAACTGCATCTTTGAGACCTGATTTAGAGAAATATTATTTCTTCAAAAAATGAAAAAATTGTAGTCTGTGGATACTTCTAGTAAGTTTTTGAGTACACTTCAGGACTATCCAAAACCACAGTTCTGTCCATTAGATGAGTGACTCCAGAGAGCTGCACAGCCACAGCCTCCAAGGAGTGTCTGGAACATAAGGTTTCTACTCCCCCAGCTGACAACCCCAAACCGTTGCAAAACATGCACAACTCTGTTTTTAACAATAAGTAACTCAGAGTTCTGAATACTGAATTCTCTTTCCTTACTTAAACACAGAACTGGAGCTGTCTTCCTCTGGAAAAGAATTTTTAGTCCAAGATAAAGCAAAACTACAGCCATTTTATTCGTAAAAATCTATTCTTTAGAATTGTTTAAATTGGTTAAAAATTGAATCTTTTCACAATTGTATCATTCGTAATTAAAAATACACATAGAAACTGAAATTAGCCTTTAAAAGTTCATTACTAAATTGTTGGTTTCTACTATTTGTATGTTAATGGCTGCTGCTAAAGTACTTGAAGTATGGTTATTCTCCCAACTAATTCCTACTCCTGTAATCCAGTTTATGTAATTAAGAATAAACCATGTTGCAAAACGGGACTCCTAGGTGTACAGGAGGGGAATAATCACTCAGAGTCCTTAAGAACAACCTCTTGATAGACAGTATTCAGATTCCACAGCTGACGTGTATAATGTCACGCACCACCATGAAATTGGTCCCTATTTCTCTGAGACCTGCTTCCTACACACTTCAAGCAAATGCTATAGGGCTCATCCCCTGCCCTGTCCAGAGAGGAAGGGAGGCCCTGGCTTGCTGGGTGAAGAGGCAGCTCTGGGCTTAAATGAACAAGCGCAAAACAAAGTATAAACCAGATCCAGGAGGCTGACGTCACAGACCAAGGAGGAGAGAGCATCTCTGGAAGTTCACAGAGTTGACCAGGATGCCTATAAAGCCTGATCAAATTTTAGTCCACTGAGGACAGTGAGCATCAGTTTTCTTTTAGACATCCAGCACCACTCACTTCCTTTTCTGGATTTTTACCTCCCCTCCATATTCTGGGGTGGCCACCACTCATGGTTAGTGCCAGTGGTGCTAACTCTGCTTCCAGCTCAGGCCTGGTCACAGAACAACAATCTGAAATGGAGACTTGCTCTGTGCCACTGGTCTTGAGCCTGGATGAAAAGCAGGAGGAGCCAGGGCACCACCCTGCTTCCAGGAGGGGAGAACGTGAATCCCAACGTTCCACCCAGAGGCATCAGAGCTGGGAGGGGGATGGGAAACTAGAACCTGGGTGTCCTCTGGGCTCCCACAGCCTGGAGCCTGTGCTGCCCCTGGAACTCCACTGTTATGTCAGCCAACAACTCTTCCTTCTGCTGAAGCCAGTCTGGGCTGGGTTTCCTGTCACTTACAATCAAGAGCACAAGGTGAAATCCTGAGACTCCTTTGTACATGGTATTCACAGAGCAGCAGCGCCAGGCCTCGTGGTACTGCTGGAGGAGTGAGATGCAAACGGCCTGGCCTCAGTGGCTCAGACCAAGACCGCACGGCAGGTTATCACGTACTCGGGTAATATTTGTGCCTCCTCCTGCCTCAGGACCCTCCAATGGCCTCCATGTTCTTGGGATAAAACCCAGGCTGTGTCCGAGGAGGCCCTGCCCGCTCTGCCCCTCACCTCAGCACTCTCTCCCTGGAGTGCCCCCTCCTGCCACACTGGGCCGCTTTCTGTTTTCAGAATGGGCCTTGCTCACGCCCACCTTTATCTTGCCCTTCTGCTCTGCTGAGGAGGCTCTGTGCCTTCACATCTCTGCGTGACTGGTGTCCTGACATTTAGGTCCCTACTCAAGTGTCACCTTCCTGACCCTCTAACTGACGTAGTCCCTCACCCCATTAGTGTGTTTCATTTTCTTCACTATCTGAAATTATCTCATGTATTTTCCTTTTTATTGCTTGTTTTTCCCTTTTAGAATGCCAACTCAGCAACAGCAGGGCCTTGCCTCACTTGCTTCCATGTCCCACGTCCTTGCCTCAGTGGCACAAAACAGGCACCCCTCAAATCTCATGGGGCGGGTGAATGGACAGTGTGATGGCACAGCTGAGCAGGAAGGGCGGGGGAGCACTGAGGCCGATGGAGGACTAGGAGTCTGGGAGCCCTGGAGAAACACTTAGGATGCCGCCCCCAGGGTGGCCCAAGCACTCTCAGCAGAGAGCAGCAGCTAAGACCCGTGCTATTAAGACTTACCCAATAAACGTGTACTGAGGGGGGGCCTGCTTGGTCCGGCCCATGATCCGAATGTCACAAATTGCAGCTTCAGTTGAATCTCGTGGAATGAATTTAATGCACAACCTCTTCTTTCTAAAAGCCACCTCCTCTGAAGGGAAGAATAACAGAAAAGACATGAGTCTTCCAGGGCTGCTACCACCTCTACTCTGAAACGCCCGTCACCTATTCCCAGCAACAGCTGTGACAGACTGGGGCTGGGCTCTACCCACCCGCCTCCCACAGAGCACCAGTCACCCTGCTCTGCCCTCAGGACCAAACCCCAGACACCTCGCGGGGGAAGGGATTACCTGGAGCACACACACCTCTGCAAGAAACCCAAGACGGCTTCTAAAAGCCACGATCACAATCTCTCCCTGCTTAGTCATCAGAAACCGCCATGATCAGTCACACATTTCACCACATGGATGCCTTTTCTTTTTCCCTTTTTGCTACAGAAATCTTCAAACATACCCCAAGGAAACGAGACCAGAGACTGAATCCACAAGTTCCTGCCACCCAGCTTCAACACTGTCAGCAACAGACAAGCCAATTTCCTCTCCTCCTGCCCTATAGTTTTACTGAATATTTAAAATGAATCCCCAGCACCGTGTCATGTCACCCTCAATATCTCAGCACCTAGGACAGGTACTTTTTTTTTT
>CAUYON010082663.1:0-11502 GCA_963573935.1 Arctocebus calabarensis
AAGCTATCTATGACAAACCCACAGCTAATATTTTACTGAATGGAGTAAAACTGAAAACTTTTCCTCTTAGAACTGGAACCAGACAAGGTTGTCCTCTGTCACCATTACTATGCAACATAGTGCTGGAAGTGCTAGCCAATACAATTAGGCAAGACAAAGAAATAAAGTGTATCCAAATGGGAGCAGAGGAAGTCAAATTCTCCCTCTTTGCTGATGACATGATCCTATACTTAGAGAACCCCAAAGACTCGACCACAAGACTCCTCGAAATCATCAGAAAATACAGTAATGTCTCAGGATATAAATCAATATCCACAAGTCAGTAGCCTTTGTATATGGCAATAACAGTCAAGATGAGAGGCTAATTAAGGTCACAACTCCCTTCATAGCTTCAAAGAAAATGAAATACCTAGGTATATACCTAACAAAGGAGGTGAATGACCTCTATAAAGAAAATTATGAAATCCTAAGAAAGGAAACAGCAGAGGATCTTAACAAATGGAAGAACATACCGTGCTCATGTTTGGGAAGAATCAACATTGTTAAAATGTCCATACTTTCCAAAGCAATCTACCTATTTAATGACATCCCTATTAAGGTACCAACATTGTACTTTCAAGACTTGGAAAAATGATTCTACAGTTTATATGGAACCAGAAAAAATCCCGTGTAGGTAAGGCAGTTCTTAGTAACAAAAACAAAGCTGGGGGTATCACCATTCCAGACTTTAGGCTGTACTACAAAGCCATAGTGGTCAAGACGGCACGGTACTGGCACAAAAATAGAGACATAGACATTTGGAATCGTATAGAAACCCAGGAAATGAAACTAACAACTCACAACCACCTGATCTTCGATAAACCAATCAACAACATACCTTGGGGGAAAGACTCCCTATTCAATAAATGGTGCTGGGAAAACTGGATATACATGTAAAAGACTTAAACTGGACCATCACCTCTCTCCACTCACAAAAATTGATTCAAGTTGAATAAAGGACTTAAATTTAAGGCATGACACAATAACAATACTGAAAGAAAGCATAGGAAAAACACTGGAAGATATTGGCCTGGGGAAAGGCTTCTTGAAGAAGACTGCCATGGCAATTGCAACAACAACAACAAGAAAAAAATGGGACTTAATTAAACTCAGAAGCTTCTGTACAGCTAAGGAGAAAACAACCAAAGCAAATAGACATCCTACCCAATGGGAAAGGATATTTGCATATTTTGAATAGACAAAGGCTTGATATCCAGGATCTATAGAGAACTCAAATTAATCCACATGAAGAAAGCCAACAACGCCATATATCAGTGGGCAAGAGACATGAATAGAACCTTCTCTAAAGAAGACAGACTAAAGGCTAACAAACATATGAAAAAATGCTCATCATCCCTAATTATTAGAGAAATGCAAATAAAAACCACCTTTAGATACCATCTAACTCCAGTGAGAATGGCCCAGATCACAAAATCTCAAAACTGCAGATGCTGGCATGGATGTGGAGAGAAGGGAACACTTTTACACTGCTGGTGGGACTGCAAACTGATACAACACTTTTGCATCAGTATGCAAGTATGGAGAGCTCTCAAAGAACTCAAGCTAGACCTCCCATTTGATCCTGCAATCCCATTACTAGGCATCTACCCAGAAGGAAAAAAAAAATCCTTTTATCACAAGGACACTTGCACTAGACTGTTTATTGCAGTTCAATTTACGACCACCAAAATTTGGAAACAACCTAAATGCCCACCAATCCAGGAATGGATTAACAAGCTATGGTATATGTACACTATGGAATACTATTCAGCCATCAAAAAATGGAGACTTTACAGCCTTTGTAGTAACCTGGATGGAAGTTGAACACATTATTCTTAGTAAAGTATCTCAAGAATGGAGAAGCATGAATCCCATGTACTCAAGTTTGATGTGAGGACAATTAATGAAAATTATTCACATGGTGGGGGTTAGGGAAGGGGAGAGCAGAGAGAGAAAGAATAAGGGAGGGGTGGGGAAAGGAAGAACAGAGAGAGGGACGGAGTGAGGGGGGCGGAGTCTTGGTGTGTGCCACACCTTTTGGGGGCAAAACACGATTGTAAGAGGGACTTTTCCCAACAAATGCAACCAGTGTAACATGGTTTCTTGTACCCTCAATGAATCCCCAACAATTAAAAAAAAAACACAAAACCATATGTACACATATTTTATTGCAAAAAACCAAAAATATTTCCTAGACAAACAAAAATAAGAGAATATGTTGATAGTATACCTCCTTAATAAAAATCTAAAAGAAGGCTCTTTGATGTGAAAAAATTGACCCCAGCTCAAATATTTCTTTTTGGTTATTTTTATCATTGTTATGAGTTTTTCTTTTATGGTAGAAATTAGCTTGTACATACCAATTTATTAAAATTGAAGATAAATATTATAAAACACACACATTAATTGACCATTTTGGAAGGTTTTCTTATTTCTATTCCGTTCATTTTAGGGAATTTATACATTAATCATGGAGTAAAAAAAACAATCTTTAATAAAATACTTAAAATAAGAAAAAAGTGACCCCGAACAGTAATACAAAGTCACACACACAAAATCTTTACTAGTGCAAAATGAAATAGCACTAGTAAAGATTATGATATATAACATAAATATGTAATTATCATAAAAATTATATGGTATGTAATTTTAATTATACATATAATTACAATTATAATTTATAACATTATAAATGAATGTATAAATGTATATTTCTTTTCTTTCTTAACTGATTTAAAAAGCTATAGTACAAAAGAGGTATGTATATAATGTATTTGGGGGCCTATAACATATGGAAATATATTTGGCAATAACAGCAGAAAGGAAGTGGGAGGGAGCAAAGCCAGATCATTCAGTAAGGAAATTGTGTGGAAACTACATAAAATAATGAAAAAAACAGAAATGGTAAATAAGAAAGTAAACATAACAAATTATGTGAATGTACTTATCCTACTTTTTTGTTTCTTAGAATCTTTACAAAATATAAAATTATATAAAGTAATAATAGCAACAATACATTGTTGGGTATTTAACACTTTTAGATGTAATATAGATAATAATAGTGCAAAGAGGAGGAAGAGGAAATAGAGCTATAAAGTAGTGTTTTAATATGTATGAATCTGTGATATTGTGATACATTGTACCTTGCCCTATGCATCTCTGTCATTTGGCTGTTCATCTATATCCTTTATAAAAAACAGTAACCATAACTATTTCCCTGAATTATGTGAGCTATCTAACAAATTAATTGAACCTGAGAAGGGGGTACTTAGAAACCCCCAACTTACAGCTGTTCAATAAGAAACACAGGTAAAACTGCTTGGAGCTTGCAACTGACACTTGGAAATAGGAGGCCATCTTATGGGACTGATCACTTAATCTGTGGTATCTAATGCTATCACCAGGTAGATAGTGTCAGAACCGAATTGCATTAGTGAATACCTAGTTGGTGTCCATTGGATACTGACTGTTTGGTGTATGGGAATGCATCACTACACATCTGGTATCAGAAGTTTTGTGTTGACTGTATGAGAGTAGGAAAAACACTTAGGCTTTTCCTATCTCCAACATAATCTAAAGTAAATTCTGATAAACTGAAATGTGTATGACAAGTCCTAGAGTTTAAAATAACCAATAAAAAAATAACTCAAAACATACAGTAAAAAATGAAGTAATAAATATTATGAAATATCTTATTTCCTTAAGTATTAAGTTTGACAGTTGATATCTCTAACATTTGTCACTTGTTTGATTTTTATTAAGGCATAACTTTATTATTTTAAACACATATTTTGGCTTGTGATTTTTTTTGAGCAACTTTTATGAAACCATGTAAAAAGCAAAAATTTGTATTATTTTTTAATGAGTTCCATTAAGGAACCAAAGTAGCACAGAGAGTTTGAAATATTGAAGTGTTTGGGAAGAATGTGGCTGATGAAAGTATAGTACATCAACGGTTTCAGAAGTTCCATTCTCATGATTTTAATCTTGAAAATGAGCCACGTGGGCAACCTAAGACCAAGTTGGATAATGATGAGCTGAAGGCTATAGTGGAAGTAAATCCATCTTAACCTCAACATGAATGAACAGCAAAGTTTGACATTACTACTCTAACAGTACAGGGTGTTCATAAAGTTCATGTGCAGTTTGCAATTTAAATAAACAACTATTTTAAATTACACACAAACTTTATGGATACCCTGTACTGGACCATTTAAAACAAATTGGCAAGGTAAAGAAGCAGAATAGATGGGTTCTGCATAAGTTAAATGAGTGTCAGAAGAGAAATCATCTTGAAGCTTGCATTTCTTTGCTGTCATGACACAAAGGCAAACCATTTCTACACCACATTGTTATATGTGATGAAAAATGGATTCTTTTTGACAACTGCAAGCATTCACCACAATGACTGAATAAAGATGAAGTGCTGACAGACAGTCCAAAACCAAATATTCACCAAAAAAAGATAATGGTGTCTGTTTGGTGGTGTTTCACAAAGGTGAAAAGGTTTAGGTTAAAGTCAATGACAAATACAAAGAAAGACAAATAGTAGCTGAAAGTAAAAGATTGAATAAATGGATTTTGGAATGAGAGAAATCTAGCATTATCTTGGTTCATCAAGAAAAACTCAAAGGAAAGGAATAATACTCTTTCTCAGCACAATTATATCAGAAGCCTAAAATGGTGAAGCTGTCCATTTACCCAGAACACTTCCACTTTTGGACCTTTACAAGGTCAAAGGCAAGCCTGTAAACCTTAGTGGTATTAAGCTAGAAGACATTCTGGTCATGTGCTATTGATAATGACAGGATGAACTGTGGTAACTAAATGGAACCCTAGTTATTCACCAGTATCTTTTGCATTTGGGAAGAAACTTCCATGAATTAGTCCCCAATTAATCATCAAGCCATGCAGTACACACTGGAAAATTAGTCAATGGGTAGTAATAAACTTTAATCAACAAATACTTAGAAAGGTTCGTGGATATTACAAACAGAATGTAGCAGCTGCATGACTCTGATGCCAAGGTGTGCTATGTATAAATACAAATCACATTTGTTTCTGTGGGTATAAACTTATTAAATAAAATAGAAACAATGGGTTTATGATGGGAATAAGTAGGAGGCATCACACAGTGGGCTCAAATTTCCATTGGAAATAACCCCACCTTGAGACAAGGATGGATCAGGGAGGCCTTTACTCTGTATGACTCAGTAAATTACATCTAAGTTTGATTACTACACATAGAACCTTAGTATGAGTTCCTAACATTTTTAAGTACAAAACATCTATCCCAGCTGCACTCAAGTAATTAGTACACCATGACTATAACACACTGGTGGATTAAACATTGGTCCACAAAGCAAAAGAGAGCTGTAGAAGAGATAGGTGCCAGTTTAATTATCAAAGCACAAACTGAATTCTTCTTTTAATAAGTGACATTCAGAACAAAAATGTGTGTTAAGTAGAATAGACCAATTACAAGGGATTCTTCAAAAAAATAAAATAAAATAAAAAGGAAACAGATGGGAACCAGCCTGGAAAGATAGTAAGGCTTTAGTGAACTGGGTCAAGAAAATTCAATGAATAATGCTAGATGATACTGGGCTTGGATCCAACACAATCTCTTGACTATTTTAACACAGATGGAACCTGACATAGCAATGGGGCAAAGATCCTTCATCTTAGGCAATGACACTTTCAACACTTCTGGAAACCTATAAACCTTCAAACTTACACATTTTCTGAGGACAAGAGTAATTTATATTGATGCACTCTACCTGCCCTCACCCCAAGAATGGATCAAAATAAGTTGTACCTTTAGTACAGTTAGCAGGAATAGGAACCACGTGCACCCTTATACTTGCCATAAGAAAGAAATGGGCTGTGCTAAATAATGCCACACAATGAAAACAGTTTCAGTAAAATCATGTGAATTGGCAAGATGACTAGCTTTGTCCACATGTTATGGGCTGAACTATATCCCCCAATTCATGTTGTAGTCATAACTCCCAATACCTCAGAATGTGACTGTATTTGGAGAAAAGGCCTTTAAGGAGGTGAGTTAGTTAAATGAGACCTTTAGGGTGGGCCCTAATCCAATTTGACTGGTGCCTTTATAAGGGAAAATCTGGACATACAAAGAGACACCAGGGACACATGTATAAAGGAAAGATCATGTGAGGATACAGTTTGAAAATGGGTATGTGCAAGCCAGAGAGAGGTCTCAAAAGAAACCAAGCCTGTCAACATCTTGATCTCAGACTTCCAGACTACAGAACTGTGAAAAAATAAATTCCTTCTGTTAAGAGACCCAGTCTGTGGTACTTTGTTATAACAGCCCTAGCAAACTTACACACCATCTGATTTGGAACCTGAAAATAAACAAATCCTAGTCACTTGTGACAACACCTATCCATAAGAACATCTAGTATGTAGTCAAGGAACAATTATGTTGGGAAGGTATAATAAATAGCTAATTTTTACTGACTTATCAGATGAAACAGAACTTTACTATAACCATTGTATGATATGGTATAATGTTGGTATTTCTGTTAAGATTCAATTACCTTATGTAAATAAGTCATATAACACAGATACAGTAATTATATCTATCTGAAAACATATGTATAAAGCCTCTTTAGAATATGCTATCAATGAAAAGATTGGCTTGAATAGGAACTAGATTATAGTCAAATATCAGCTGGTTAATATTCTAAATAGTTCTATATAAATTTAGCATAATAGATAAATAACAGATCAAGAGAAGAAATAAATTAATATGAAAATACAGAAATGTACATATATAATTGCTTTACAGAATGGGTTGTTTCTTTAAGTCTATTTGTCTTTCAATGGCTCTTCCAAATGTTACACATACTCACACTAGTATTATTATTATAATGTATCTATTATAAAATGCAATAGTTTTCTTCCAAGAGAATCTGAACCTAGGGTCAAGAAGGTAGACAGGAAAAAGTTGACTAGACAGATCTGAGTTGCTTGAACCTTGTACGTTACCAGAATATGTGTTCATGAATATCCCTTATCCAGCTAGTGGAAAATGAAGTCTTGTAGTGTTCTAACTGATAAGGTTTTTATGTATAGTTGGAGCTTTTAGCCACACTGTACCAATTTGTCTAGATAGTCTGTATAAACAATGTGATTTATGGGGAACACTTGCTTTCCTTCTGGTGGTCTGTTTTGGTAACTGTAATCAACTATACAGTCACCATGTGCCTAGCTGACCAAATGCCACTAAAATGTTTCAAATTCTAGGCTCAAGTGAGCTCTCAGGTAGACTGCACTTCACACATTGCTATAATTTGTAGATAGAAGAATTAAGTTGAGTTCTATGTAATTACACTGGAAAATGACTCTTGGAAACGTGCACCTGCCTGGTTTCCTACAGACTTTGCCATATATGCCTATTCCCTTTGCTGATTATGCCTTGCATCTTTTTTTCTGTAATATACTATACCCATGAATACTACATATAATGACTTTTGGGTCACATTTGATGTCACATCTGTAACATCACCAGCCAACATACCTGGAGGTGGGTGTTCTCCAACACAGGTACACTAGAAAATATTTAATTAACATAAAATAAGGCAGTAATGGAAGTAAAAGGTATAGAAAATAGCAAAATGGCAGATATACATCATACCTTATCAGTAATTACATTAAGTACAAATGGAAGAATAACAGCGGATTACTCATCAAAGAAATGCAAGAAAGACAGTGAAACAATATTTTTAAAGTACCAAAATAAAAGAAAAAGCTGCCAAACTAGAATTCTAAAACAGTGAAATGTCTTTCAAAAGACTACATGAAATGAAGACTTTTAAAGATACATTAAAGTTGAAATAATTCATTACTAGGAGACACAAACTACAATAGGAACTCCTTTACATAGAAGGAAAATAAACCTCATGGAAATCTGGATGTACACAAAGAAATGGAAAACACCAAAAATAGTAAATATGTGAAGAAACAAAAACAACCTTTTTTATTAATCCCCTTTACATCTTTTGAAACAATAAGTGTTGAAAGCAGAAAATAATAACTATCTATGATATTATGAAGTTTAACATGTGTAGAAGTAAAATGTATAACAATACTAGCACGAATGCCAGGGACAAGAGGAGGAAGTACATTAAATTCTTACCTTCTGCTTAGACTGTGGTAAGTTAAAAATTGTATGCTAGAAACCCAAAAAGAACAAAGCATTTTATCCAATGTTATCAAAAGAAATAAAATGGAGTCATAAATAATACTCAATTCAAAAGGTAGAAAAAGGGGAAGAAGTGAATAAAGAACAAATAGAAGGTAGATACCAGGGTGGTATATTTAAAACCAATCATATCAATACCTGCATTAAAGAAAAATGGTCTAATCATCTCAATTAAAAGGCAGAGGCTATTCAATTGAATAAAAAATCAAGACCAATCTCTAGGCTGCCTATAAGATACTCAGATTAAATGTAAAAATACAAATAGTTTAAAAGTCAAAGACATGGTATATTAGTAGTATTCAAAAGAAAGCTGGAATATTTATATTGACATCAGCCAAAGTAGATTTCAGAACAAAGACTAGTAACAAGTATAGAAAGGGTCATTTATAATGATAAAGGGTCAATCAATCAAGAGAATATAAAAATCCTAAAAGTTTACATACCTAACAACAAGGTGTTAAAATACATAAAGCAAAAACTGGTAGAGTTGAAAGGAAAAACAGACAAATCCAAAAATTTAGCCTAAGATTTCAACTCTACTCTCCCAGTAACTGATAAAAACAAGTAGATAAAAAATAAAGAAACAGAAGTCTTGAATAACACTAGTAACCAATTTAACCTAACAGACATTTCTAGAAGACCCCATCCAACAACAGCAAAATACAAATAGTTTTTAAGCACACATGGAAGATTTACTGAGAGACTATATTCTGGCTATAAAACAAATCTCAATAAATTTTAAAGGATTTATGTAAAACAAAGTATATTCTCTGATCAACAATGGAATTAAATTAGGAAGCAATAACAGTAAGAAATCTGAAAAATCCTATAAATATTTGGAAATTAAGTAACAGACTCTAAAACAGGGGTCCTCAAACTACGGCCCACGGGCCACATGCAGCCCGCCGAGGACATTTATCCTGCCCAATGTGTGTTTTAGCCTCCCCTGCCTGTCCTGTTTAGCAGTGGATTCATCCTGGGTGCAAAATCTGTTAGTGGAAAAACCATTGGTTGCATTCCCAAACAAAATATGTGCAGATTCACTGGAAAAGTTGCAAAAAGAGTTCCAATTTAGATTTAAAGAGCTTTATCTCCATAAACAGAACATACAGCTTTTCCATAACCCATTTTATATTGACATTGAAAATGTAGAGGTCAGTCCCTGAAGTCGCAGCCCTGGCCGCCCCTCTGCCAGCTGCTCCCACGCCACCTTGGGCCAGTGTATCCCTCAGGTGGGAACCAGGCGCTGACGGGGGTGGCAGGGGCAGCCAAGTGCTCCTGCAGCTCTGGCTCCAGCTCTGTGCCAGCACCAGTGGTGGCTTTACGGCTTCTCCATGAGGCTGGCCTGCGGTGCCTGGATGTTCTAAGAACATTTCCACTGTTGCTCAGAGGACACATGCAGTGGGATTCAGAATTCCTGGAGAACTGCCTTTGTGAGAAGCTGGAAGTATTTCTTTAAATTCCTTCTCTTAATTTTTCAAAGAAACATCAAAAAACCATGAACAATATTAGTAATGAAGAGTTTGACTGCCACTTGCTAAATGAAGGTTTTACTGCCAAGGACATTCTGGAGCAAAAAAAAATCAATGAAGTTTCCTCTTCTGATGATAAGGATGCCTTCTATGTAGCAGACCTTGGAGATGTTCTGAAGAAACACCAAAGATGGCTAAAAGCTCTTCCTCATGTCACTCCCTTGTATGCAGTCAAATGTAATGATAGTAGAGCCATTGTGAAGACCCTCGCTGACATTGGGACAGGATTTGACTGTGTTTAGCAAGACTGAAATACAATTGGTGCAAAGTCTCAGGGTGCCTCCAGAGAGGATTATCTATGCAAATCCTTGTAAACAAGTGTCTGAAATTAAGTACACTGCCAATAATGGGGTCCAGATGATGACTTTCGACAGTGAAGTCGAGTTGATGAAAGTAGCCAGAGCACATCCAAAGGCCAAGTTGGTTTTGTGGATTGCCACTGATGATTCCAAAGCAGTCTGTCAACTCAGTGTTAAATTTGGTGCCACACTCAAAACCAGCAGACTTCTTTTAGAATGGGCAAAAGAGCTAAATATTGGTGTCATTGGTTCCACGTAGGAAGTGGCTGTACTAATTCCAAGACCTTTGTGCAGGCAATCTCTGATGCCCGCTGAGTCTTTGACATGGGAGCTAAGGTTGGTTTCAGCATGTACCTTCTTGATTTTGGTGGTGGCTTTCCTGAATCTAAGGATGTGAAGCTTAAATTTGAAGAGATCACTGGTGTAATCAACTCAGCATTGCACAGTACTTTCCATCAGACTCTGGAGTGAGAATCATAGCTGAGCCAGGCAGATATTATGATGCATCAGCCTACACACTTGCAGTTAATATCATTGCCAAAAAATTGTATTAAAGGAACAGATAGGCTCTGATGATGAAGATGAGTCCAGTGAACAAACCTTTATGTATTACATCAATGATGAAGTATATGGATCATTTAATTGCATCCTATATGATCATGCTCATGTGAAGCCTCTTCTGCAAACTAGAACTAAACCAGATGAGAAGTATTATTCATCCAGCACATGGGGACCAACATATGATGGCCTTCAACAGGATAGTTGAGTGCTGTGACCTGCCAGAAATGCATTTGGGCGACTGGATGCTCTTTGAAAATATGAGTGCTTACACTGTAGCTGATGCTTCTAATTTCAATGGATTCCAGAGGTCAACTATCTATTATGCGATGTCAGGACCAATGTGGCAACTCGTGCAGCAAATCCAGAACCCCAACTACCAACCCGAAGTAGAAGAGCAGGATGCTGGCAATCTGCCTGTGTCTTGTGCTTGGGGAAGTGGAGTGAAACCTCACCCATCAACTTGTGCTTCAGCTAGTATTAATGTGTAGACATCATTCTGTAGCTGTTAACTGTGAGTTTAGCTTGAATTAAGGGATTTGGGGGGACCATTTAACTTAATTACTGCTAGTTTTGAAATGTCTTTGTAAGAGTAGGGTTGGCACAAATGGAGCAATATGTAAGATTAGGAGATGGGTCACACATATCTGCGTTGCTATGGAAACTATTGGAATTTTTTTAATACTTTTATTAAATCATAATTGTGTACATTGGTGCATTCATAGGGCACAATGTGCTTCATATACAATCAGAAATATTTTGATCGTACTGTTACAGATAGTATTCATGGCATTTTCTTGATCACTATATAAAGACATTGATACTCTGCCTTAAATAA
>CAUYON010082664.1:0-18888 GCA_963573935.1 Arctocebus calabarensis
TTATATAGTGATCAAGAAAATGCCATGAAGGCTATCTGTAACAGTACGATCAAAACATTTCTGAATGTATATGAATCGTGCCCTATGATTGCACCAATGTACAGAATTATGATTCAATAAAATTATAAAAAAAAAAAGAAATCTATCTCAAGAATGGAAGAAAAAGTATCCAATGTACTCAGCCCTAATATGCAGCTAATTTATAGGTTTCATATGAAGGCTAAAACCCAATTATAGCACAAGAATACAGGGAAAAGGGAAAGGGAGGGGAGGGGAGGGGGGAGGATGGGTGGAGGGAGGGCAATTGGTGGGATCACACCTACGGTGCATCTTAGCAGGGTACTGGTGAAACTTATTAAATGTAGAATATCAATGTTTTCATATAGTGATTAAGAAAATGCCATGAAGGCTATGTTTAATAGTACGACCAAAATATTTCAGATTGCATGTGAAGTCAGCACATTGTGCCCCGTGATTGCACCAATGTACACAATTATGATTTAATAAAATTATTTTAAAAAATACATTACTGGGATCTGATCAAGCTAAAAAGCTTCTGCACAGCCAAGAACACAGTAAGTAAAGCAAGCAGACACCCCTCAAAATGGGAGAAGATTTTTGCAGGTTATATTTCTGACAAAGGTCTAATAATAAGAATCCACAGAGAACTCAAACTTATTAATAAGTTATCCCATTTCTTTGTGCGCAAGAGACATGAACAGAAGTTTCTCTGAAGAAGACAGGCACACGGTCTACAGACACATGAAAAATGCTTATTGTCTTTAATCATCAGAAAAATGCAAACCAAAACCACTTTGAGATATCATCTAACCTCAGTAAGAGTAGCCCACATCACAAAATCCCAAAACTACTGATGTTGGCATGGATGTAGAGAAAAGGAAACACTTCTGCACTACTGGTGGGAATGCAAGTTAGTACATTCCTTTTGGAAAGAAGTTTGGAGAACACTCAGGGATCTAAATGTAGACCTGACATTTGATCCCGCAATTCCTCTACTGGGTGAATATCCAAAAGTCCAAAAATCACTTGGCAACAAAGATATTTGCACCAGATTATTCATTGCAGCTCAATTCATAATTGCCAAGTCATGGAAGAAGCCCAAGTGTCCATCGACCCATGAATGGTATTAAATTGAAAAAAGATGTAGACTTTACCTCTTGTATGTTTTCATGGATGTAGCTCCATGGAAAATATCTTAGTAAAGTATCTCAGGAATAGAAAAGAAAATATCCAATGTACTCAGTACTATTACAAAACCAATTTATAATCACTCACACTTTCATATGAAAGATGAATCACAACAATAGCCCAGGATGAAGGAGGGAAGGGGAAGGGATTGGGACGGAGGGGGTTGTTCGATAGAGGGAGGGTTAATGGTGGAACCACACCTATGGAGCACATTGCAAGGGTACAAGTCAAGTCTATCAAGTATAGAACACAAATGTCTTAACACTATGATTAAGTAAATGAGATGAAAGCTATGTCAATTAATAGGATGAAAGTGCTCCAATGTGTACAAATAATCACCACATTGAATCCCACAAAGGCATAAATGTATTCATGATCTATGTATGTATGACTTCATAAAAAAAAAAAAAGAAAGAAAGAAAGAAAAGAAACAAAACACATTACAAATACAGGTGAATGCTTATCAGAAGTGTAAATTCCAGGGTCTCAACTTGGACCTATTCAATCATAATCCCTGGAAGTAGAGCTGGGAATCAGCATTTTAAATATTCTTTTCTCCCCTTTCCTCAATCACTTCTTATGCACAGTGAAGACTGACAATTACTGATAGAGGACAGTTAAAAATCTGTGTTATCCAAAAAGTTTCCTCTTCTTCTGTAAGAAAGAAGTTTCTTTTTTCTCCTCCAGGGAGAGGGGCTCGGTCTTTGCTAAGCATGGGAATCACCTAAGGAATTTGTAGAAATCTGGACACCCGGGTCCTTCCCTAACCTGATAAATCAAACTGGGCAGGCATGTAAGGAGACTTTGTTGGTGGGTCTCCAGTGGAAATAGAAGTTGGGCCAGGGGAGGATCCACCTCCCTCCTCCTGTCTGAAACGTCCTGGTGATCATCAAAGTCCAGACTGAGATGTGATTCCATACATTCTTTCCCAAAAGGATGTCAGCAAACATTTCCTCTGCCCTGCTGAGGGCTCTGTCCCAGGTCTGGGTCAGAGGGAACTCAGGCATTAACTCAGTGGGTGGAGTGGAAGTGGGGTTGCCACATCTAGCAAAGAAATAGACAGGACACCTGGATAAATTTGAATTTCAGGCTCTCAACGAATAATTTTTTAGTAGAAGTATGTCCTAAACATTGCATGAGACATGTTTATACATATATATGTATATATTTTTCATTATTTACTTGAAATTGGACTACAACTAAGAGTTTTATTTTATCTGGCACTCCTACTTGAGAGACATCGTCCTCTCTCTGAACCTGTAGAGAATGAGGGGGCTTCCCGGCCTAGAGAATGAGGGGCTAAACTAGACATCTCCGTGAGTCCTTAGGGGTCGAACGTGGAGACGCAGCCACAGTTGTGGGAGCATTTCCCCAAGGCCCCGCCAGGGGGCGCACTGATCCTCCTCAGCGGCCTGATCGGTCCGGTGGCTCAGGATGGAGGCAGCGCGGTCCAGCTGGCTCTAGGGAGCCACCCGGAAAACAGGTTGTAAATCCTGGGAGGTCCAGGGTGGCTATAGGAATGTCTGTTCAGTAGAAGAAACGAGAGCGACCTGAGAGACTCAGATCTTGCTCCCCCTCTTTATTTAGGAGACAGAATCCCTGGACGGTAGGCTAGCATCCCGGACTCAGCATCTGTCCTGGAAACTAGATTTTCTAACTCCCTGCCCAGGGCCCCTTCACCTCCTTAAGTTACCCTTATTTTTCTGTTTCCAGCTGGACATATTTAACCCTTCAATTCCTATGGCCAAAACTTATGCAGACACCAGCCAGTCTAGACCAGCCTAACAAACTGAGACACCCCTGAGTTCCTTCTCAAAGGGATTGTGGCCTTGAAGACACTACAACTGACAAAGAACCAGCCACATAGGTCCAGTCCAGTTGAGGGAGTGGGGAAAGAGTAGCCTCCCTGCATTTAAGTCAGGAGTGGCCGTCGATGGTGATGGTAATGATGATTATGATGATTATTAATAGGCTCAATATATCAGACATAGCAACCCTGAGTCAGGGACCAGATGAGGAAACAAGCTCAGAGAGCTGGGTCACTGGACTCAATGAGATTCAATCCAGTTTTGCAGCAGGATTTGGGAGGGAGGGAAGCTTCATTCTCTACTCCTTCTCACCTGCACACCATGGGTAGAAGGGCTGGGCCCTCAAGGGCTTGGCCAACTCCTCCTCGATGGTCTGTAAAAGGGCCTAGATGGCTCCAATGAACCCACACCTTCATGTGAAGAGGAATTTCCCAAAGGGAAGGAAGCTACCACTTTGGGCCAGGAGATGATTGTATGAGATGTTATACATTTGGCATTAATTAACATTGAATTGATCATAATTCAGTTCTTCTTTGACCTAAGATTTCTTCTTTTAACAAGAAACAGAACATTCTTCAAGCATGAGGCACATTCATGACATTTTTTATTGCATTCATGTTTTTAATTGTATTTATCTTTAAGATTTATCTGTGGAAAATGAAACTAATTTTTTATCCAAGGCAATGATATAGTTTCTTTTAAATGTTAAATAAATGCTATTTATTTTTTAAGTGATTAAAGGGGGAGGGGGAAGATAGAAGGAGGCTATGGGGTCACTGCCTTTAAGAATTCTGGATTCTGGCTCAGTGCCTATAGCTCAAGCAGCTAAGGTGCCAGCCACATACAACAGAGCTGGCAGGTTCGAATCCAGCCTGGGCCTGCCAAACAGCAATGACAACTACAACCAAAAAATAGCTGGGCGTTCTGGCGGGCGCCTGTAGTCCCAGCTACTTGAGGCAAAAGAATCGCTTAAGCCCAGGAGTTGGAGATTGCTGTGAGCTGTGATGCCATGGCACTCTACCCAGGATGACAACTTGAGGCTCCTTCTCAAAAAAAAAAAAAAAAAATTCTGGATTCTGAGAGCCTCTGTCAATTTAGCTCATTGGTTTTACCAAAGCCGGCAGGGCGTGCAGCCCTAACCTGGTCTCCCGTGACTTTGACTGATTCATGTTCTGTCTCCTTGGTGCTGGATTCTCCTTGAAACCTCTGAGGAGCTCCCCACAGTGAGATACTCAGACTCAGGGGACAAAGCTCTGGGTTCCAGTCCCCCACTCATTTCTTATTGCCTCATCACATGAACAAATCACCGAACTTCCTGGAACCCCAGTAAGTTGGTGGCAGAGCTGTTCTTCACAGGGCAAATATCACATCTCCCACCCTACTCACAAGAGCATCAGGTCCAGGTCATTTCCCTGCTTTATTTCCTTTATACCACATTTCTATCTGAAACAGTTTCATTACCTTATGTATTTTCTGCCTGGCTAGAATGAAAGCTCCAGAGAAGCCCAGCTCTTACTCATTAGATGATAGGATAGTGCATACATAACACATTGCAGGCACCTGATAAATGGTGCCAAATGAATAAGACAATCCTGAAATTTTGTCCTAATTCATTTCTCTGCAGATTGCTAGATTATGAGGCAGGTGATAGGTTTGTATTCCAAAAATAGCCAATACCAAACCAACCACTTTCTCTTCTCTTTTCTGTTATGTAAGGGAACACCCAAACACAGTTTGACATTTTTTATAACCTTGTTTTATTTTATTAATCTTAAAATAATTTGAAATAAGAAGGGGCTTGACACCTGAAGATCCAGTGTGTGACCCATTGCAATTGAACACACACTTCTTGGGCCCGCTTCTTCATCTCTAAGGGGAACATTGGGACACTAGTCCAAAATATTGTGCTAGCACGATGACCACGCATGAGCTTTAAAGTGCTCTTTGGACTTACAATGACCTAAAAACAGCAATGTCCAATAGAACTTTCTGTGATGAAAACATTCTAGATCTCTTCTGTTCAATAGGGTGACCCTCTGTGACTATCAAATGCTTGAAATGTTGCTAGTGTGATTAAGGAACTGCATTTTAAATTTTAATTGACGTTCAATCTACCCAACTAACTCATGGGTAGTGGCTACCATCTGGAACAGTGTAACACTAGAATAATACCGTGTCCTCCCTGTTACATTCATGGTCTTTCGTACCCTTTCTTCATTGCACCTGCGACATCTCATTATTTATATTTCACTATGTGACTATTTAAAGTATACATCACTGCACGCTAAGCTCCAAAAGAACAAAGGCTTTGTCTGCCTTGCCATAGCTCTGTCTCCAGTGCTTGGCATTGGATCTGGTATAGGGTAGATACATCATAAATATTTGATGGTGAATTTATGAATGAATAAATGTATTATTAATGAAAGGAGATAGTTGCTTAGCCTGGTGCTGATAATGGAGTGGAATAATGAAAAAGGATGAAACCATAAGTCATTAAATTAAAACGGCTCAATTAGTGTTTAAAGGACCATAAGTTCCCTGTGTATAAAAAAGTCTATGTTCAGGTGTGAATACAAAAGTGTACTAGTGTGCTTAGAAAGGTTTGCACCTGTGCAATCACGTGTAGACATGTACGCCGTGCATCTGTGTGTCAGGGTAATAAGGGGTTAAGACTAAGACACATGCAAAATCACCCAAGAAGGCAGTTTCTAAGTCATTACTTTTTATTTTGAAAGATTTGCCAAACTCTTCACATCATGGTGAAGGTTTGTATGATTAACAAGAAGCAGCTTTTTCATGAAATGCTTGGAGGTGAACAAGTTCTCAGCCTGTGAGATCCGACCGTCTCATTGACTTGGAAGTTTCTCTTGATTAATAAAAGAAAAAAGGAGAGGGGGAGATTAAAAAAAGGAAGATGCTAGAAACCTTATGAAAACCATTCAAATGTGGGAAGAAACAACAACCAATCTGCCAACTCCACTTTTACTGTGTTACAACTTTCTGCATCTCATCCTTGGTTTTGGCCTTCTGGCTGAAACAGCCTCGCAGTCGCCAAAGCCTCTGGGTAGAAGTCCAAATCTTCAAAAGACAGGAGAGGAGAAGCCCTGTAGGATATGTGACCCATCCGTCCCCAGAGAACCCAGTCCAGGGCCCCAAAGGGAACAAACTGCCTAATGTGAAGAGAAACTGAGAGGTGAAGGAGGAACTGGGTTCTCATGAGAACTGATCGACTTCTATAACACAGCCCTGGAATCTTTCTCTTAGTCACAGCCCCAGATAAACCAGGTTGTGGTTGGTGGGTTCTGCAGGGCTCTCTCCCACCACTGATCCTCTAGCCCCAGAAACATCCTTGCCAACATCATGTGTCCGTTACTTCCCTTTGCCCACATCCAGGCTACCTGGGGGAGACCCTCAGGCAGTCAATACCCTGAAATAAAATTAACATGAAGTCTGCCTTGCTGAATATTAGTCTCACACAGAATAATAGAGAGAAAATCTGAAGATGCAATAGGTGATTAAGGCAGACTAGAGCAAATGGCAAGAGAAAAATGGGACTATTAATGAGTGAGCGAAAGATCTTGATAGTCAGGTTACAGCTAAGAATGTCATGACTTGGGTTAGAATTTCCATTTTTAGCACCGTTAATGTATTCATTTATATCTATGTTAGCACCTTGTCCCCAGGCGAACAACAAACCATCCAAACATTTTAAACATTGGGGGAAACAGGAAGGGGAAGGGCCAAGAGAGAGAATTGGGTACTGTGGAAGGAGGCGGGCGTTCAGATTACGAGATCCTTGTCGATATCCTCTGCAAAATAAGAAAAGAGAGCAGAGTTTAAAACGAGGCCCGGCATCTATGAAGATGCACTTCCCAAGGAGTAGTGTATGCCCACCCACCCCAGGGCAGAGGGCCCACTGACAGGCCCAAGGTCACCCAGGAAGTAGTGACCGACGCTCACTGGTCTCCCAGCCTCTGGCCTGTCCCTGTCTCTTACACACGCTGCCAAGTTACACTTCCTGTTTCCTCTCTGCATGGCTGCCAATTCCCAAAATAGCATTTGGCACAATGCTTGAGGAAAGGAAAGAGAAAAAGACAGTCAAATGAACAGAGAAGGAAAGAGAAAAAGTCAAATGGACAGAGAAGGGTCGGGAAGATGCCCGAGAGTAAGGCCAATCCAGAGAGGAAGAGCAGACTGGAGTCCACGAGCCACAAAGAGAGCAGGGACAGGCAGAGAGGACGGATACACAGAGGAGGGTGACAGACCCCTCCCTGGCTCCGGGACCTCTGCTCAGACACTCACTCTCCTTGATGCCGAAGCAGCCGGCCCACTCCTCCAGGGCAATGTACTTGTCATTGTCCAGGTCACAGGTCTCGAAAAAGCGGGTGGTGCAGTGCTCCATGGGGATGAGGGGAGCACGCAGTGGGGCCAGCTCCGTGTGAGACAGGTACCTGCAGGGAAGAGGCAGGGAAAGCCCCACAGTCAGCCTGGGAGGCAGCAGTGGAGTTAGCCTACCCCCCGGCACAGAGAAGGGCATTTACAGCAGGATGGAGAGTCGGGATCCTGGGCCTGCCCCCAGCTCTGCCACTGACCGCTATGGGACTCACAGCACAGCATTGCCCCAAGCCTGTTTTTCCCTTCATCAAAGAAAGGAGTTGGTTGTAAGGGCCTTTCCAGTTCTGAGGTCTTGGGCACTCAATAACAGAGGTCTCTTGGTGCATTTAATTATTTCCTAATTGGCTGAGAATTAGAAGCACAGAAACTTAAAGTCAAAATATGCAGCATTCTACTACTGGTGTCCCCTCACCCTGGCTGGAGCACTTTCCAAGATGCTCAGTCCCTATGGCCCCATCTGGAAATGTCCCCCAAACATTGCAGTCTGAGCTCCAGATGTTCCTCTGGACATTCCCCTCCCGGCCACAGTGAGTGACTCGGTTGGATCCCAGCCACGCAAGAGCCTGGGAGAGAAGCAGCCAGGAGCTTCCCAGAGCTCAGGAGACCCCAGCTGACAGGGTGGGCACCTCCAAGCACATGGGCTGGACGTAGAGTGAGGGTGAGCATCCCAGGGAGGAGATGCCCAGAGTATGTGAGTATGGGAGCCCATTGTCCCCTCTGTGTGATGCTCTGCTTCTCACAATCAAAGGAAAAAGTTAAAACGGCTCCAAGAAGGGCAAGTGTGACTTGCTTCGGCTGGGGCTGAGCAGGGACACTTACCCCCATCACCATCACCACAAGAGAAGGTCAGCAGGGGGTGACAGGGATAAGAACACAGTGCAAGGTCCATAGGGCAAGGACCATGTCAGCTGTGATTCTGTTCATTCCCCTGCCTAGAATAGTTCTGGGCACATAAAGAACACCCAGGAAGCATTTGTTAACTGACCATGCACCTGCCTGGTCTGTAGGGCAGGCACATGGCACTTCATAACTCAGTTGAACAAGGGACATGGGCCTTCAAATGAGGGGCTTGCAATATGGATGGGTTGACTTTGAAGTTTTTAGGAAATGTCCAGGGGCAGTTGAGCCTTGTTGGAACTAGGCCCTGGGATGGGGCTTAGACACTGCCGGGTGGCCGCTTCGCTCCTGGATGTTCTGCTGAAGGACAGTGAACATGTGGCTGCTCCCACCCCACCCCTGCCCCCCCCGGAGCCTGGTACTGCTTCCTCAGTGTCCCTCACTATTGGGTACCCAAGCCTCAGCACATGCCGGGTTAAGGAGGTGTTTTCCGCTCCCAGCGACTTCCACCTCTGGCATTGACAGAGTGTCCTCTCTGCCTCCCAGCTCTGCACCTTTTCTCTGGATGCCTGTTCCTTCTGCCCCAATCCTCAGGCAAGCCGTGGCCCAGGGCAGGAAGGAGCAGAGGCTGCAGAGAGGCTTTCTGGCCATAGCCTTGCTCACAGCTCTGGGGCCTTACCCATCAATGGGGTGCTGGTCCAGCTGGCCAAACTGCCAGTGCACGGGGAAGATGTACATGTTGTAGTTCTTCTCGAAGTCCCGGGCCAGCAGCTCCACGGGGTGGTCTCCAGCCTCCAGCCGCTTCTCATTCTCGTGGATCTTCTTCGCCTGGTGTGTGACAAAAGGTGCAGGGAGATGGTTTGGGCCCCTCCCACTTCTGACAGAGGCCAGAGCAGGCAGAGACCAGCCAGGCCACAGCTCACAACGAGGGGCGGAAGTGGCATGACAGATACCAGCATCCCATTCACAGACGTGGAGGCCTGGGGTGATCCCCAAAGGTTCTCCACAGAGCTGTCCACACCAAGCCACCAGGGCGGGTGTTAAAATGAGGCTTTCTGGGCCTTGTTTTGTAGAGACACTGTTTCCGTAGGCCTGAGGTGGGCTGAGGAATCTGCATTTTACCCGCGTGTCAGAGTACTCACTAGATAGGCTCATAAAATTTAAGATCCACAGACCCACAAAGAAAAAGGAAAAGGGCTGTTGTGTCACCTTTCTTTGATGCTAAGCTACACAAAATTAGCAAGTCTCCTTACTGTCAGACTTCTCAGGGTCAACTAGGAGGAGCGGTGGCCTGTACCAGGGGCAGAGGCACTGTCCAGGTGATGTCAGCTTACAGTTGGGGACCTAGTTCTAGGAAGGGGATGGGATCAGCCAACATGGGGCGGCAGGGCCAGGCAGATACCCTGGGACAGGATGGAAAGAGACCACTTACTCGCAGCTTCTGCTTCTCGGTCAGAAGGTTGTTGTCCTCATCCCTCTCATACAGGGTGACCAGGACGTTCTTGAGCCAGTCTCGCATGCGCAGGGGGAATTCGGTCAGCTCAGAGTCCAGGCAGGGGGGGATGTCTAGGGTCCCAAACACAAGGAGGTCAGCACAGACCTGCCCATCCCTACAGAGGGCCCAGGAAGCATCCATCAGTGACCTTGGCACAGCGGTGTGGCCTCTCTGGACCAGTCTAGGGTCCCAAACACAAGGAGGTCCCCACAGACCTGCCCCTCCCTACAGAGGGCCCAACATCTCCATCAGTGACCTTGGTACAGTGGTGTGGCCTCTCTGGACCAGTTTCTTCACAGGACAATCAGCAAAGGAAACTGTATATGGGTAAGAAGGCTCTGAAAAGGGAAAGTGCCAAGGCATGTCTGCTGCTCCCTCAGCCTTGAGCTGGTCACTGAGGGAAAGAAACGGTTCACCCCAGTGGTTCCTGTACCTTCTGGGTGCTGGGCTATGGACGTGACCTTAGCAGAGACTGGACCCACCCTCATGTTGTCAGCCACTGGCAGGGATTGAAACTGGGAGGCTAAAGAATCACATCTATCCACTGGCCCAGATGGGTGGGGGTGGAAGGTAGAGGAATCAGGAAAATTTAACCACTAGAACTTTCTAGAGATAATGATTCCACCCTGGTCTTTGGAACTTAGAGTGCCATAATGTTGCATCTTAAGATTTCATCCAAGTCCACCCCTCTTATTGGATATATTAGAGGTCAACATGGAGAGAAGGGACTTGTTCAAGACCACATTGACAGGGCCTCCTTTAGCATCTAGGCCAGTGTGGTTGCCCATGGTCTCAAATTTGGACCATGGAAAGTCCCCTCTGCAGGGGCTACCTTCATCACCAGCTGGGACATGGAGACAAACATCTGTGATAGAAACACTAGGAGTTGGAGTGAGTGGGCAATATGCCTCACGGGAAGCATAACTTGGTAGAGGCTCCCTGGAACACTTGTCTCATTGCCCCTAGAATTTCCTACCAATATTTCCACAACCCCCACCCTTCCTTCTCTAGTTCTAATTTTATACCCAGGGCCCCATCATTGGGAGAAGGGGTGAACCCCAAGGACAACCTGTTTTTATCCCTCATACGCCTTTCTGCACCTGATATACCTAGAGCAGGTGAGTGGCTCTCCCCAGCGCCATCTGACGCCAGAATATGCAAGACACACAATGTGGATGTTATCTTGGATGGGGAGCAGGTGTGGGCTTGGATGTTTTCAGTAACAAGGAGAATGCTGAATGAGGCACCTGAGCCAGCTGAGTCTGCAGCTGGGGTCACTAACAAAAGCCACATAACAAACACCCTGGCATCCCTCCCCAAACACCTGACTCTCAGGTTTCTAGAAAAGGGTGGTTATCATCTGTCTTTAGCGGGCAGATGGGAATGTAACAGAGCAGAAGGCCAGAGATGTGACAGTGCTGAGTGGCAGAGCCCAAAAGAAATGGACAGGCATGCCTCTATGTCAAACCATTCAAATTCAAACATTTTAAAAATTCATTGTAGGCCTAGGTTAGACCTCATTTTTGCTTTACAGTTTTGAAGCAGGAAAGATTTGGGTTAGACTTAAGGAAGAACTTCTTCATAGAGAAATAAAAAGCAGTTATCTTGGATGCTAGTGAAAAGCCTTGGAAATCTTCCCTGATCTTGAGCTTCCATGAAGTCAATCCTTCCCCAGGAGGAATCCTGAACTTAAGAGTTAAAAGGAATCTGCTTATAGACCACCACATCATTTTTGAAGGCTCAGAAAGGGAAAGACATTTGCCCCAAATCAGATAACATGGGGTCAGCACAGCCAGCCTCAGTGCCAGTTCAGAAATGGGAGTCTGGAAGAGCCCAAGGAGAGACTCACATTTGCAAGGCCCGATGTAGTCAAGGTGGAGCTTGTGGCCCTTCTTGGTGCCCTCCAGGGTGCACTTTGTGGCAAAGAAGTGGCAGGAAGAGTCAAAGGTCTTGTTGTCATTGCTGCACACCTGATGACAAAACACAAACACCCCCTCCATCATTCCCAAAGCCCTTTCTGGTGTACCACCATCCTTGCCGATTTCAGAGATGGGGGTACGAGTTAGTTTAGGGCTGGAACACGAACCCACTCTCTGGGCTCCCAGGTCAATGTCTAGATCATGCTGAGAGCCACCCATTGTCTCGGAGCAAAAAGCACAAATGAGTCAGGGCTGAGATACAGAAAACAAATCTGGAAGATATTGGAAGAGTGAGTTAAAGATGGGGACAGGAAAAAGACAAGAGTGTGCAAAGAAGAGTTAACAGAGCCGGCCTAGGTTCATTACCCTTAGAAGGGCCTGCTTGTCAGGTCCTTGGCTGGTGTCTGGGAGTTGATCTGGTAAACAACTCCCCGTGTAGTTATAAACCTTTCCCTAACTGATAAGGATGGCTCACTGTGCCTAGACTGCTTGCACAGTCTGCTTTAAGCTGAAATCTGCTTTTCTTCTAGGTGTGTGGAATTTTGGTATGTGCTAGACAGAGTGTGCCTATGTGACCAGCCCCCAGTAAGGAATGTGAGTGCTGAGTCTCTAATGAGCCCCTCTGTGCAGAAACATCATTCAAATGTGACTTCATCTTTGTAGATAGGGTAAGCGTGTCCTCTGTGTGACCCCATAGAAGGCAGAGAATAAGCAAGTCTCACATGGATCCCTCCAAATTCTGCCTATGTCTTTTCCCTTATGGTCTGCTGTATATACTGAATTATGTCACACGAATAAATCTTAGCAGTAAGCACAGCTATATGCTGAGTCATTTGAGTCCTCACAATAAATCTCAGAGCATAAGGGTGGCAAAGCAGAGATGCTGAGGGCTGGGTGGGGACAGTGGCAGTAAGTAGCTGCACCAGGAGGAATGTCCTGTGTTGAGCGCCCTGCCCATACTTTCTTAGCACTGCTTGGTGTATCTGTGAAGGGAGGATTAGTGGGCACTGGTGACCAGTGGGATGTGAAGGTGAAGGTAAGGGTGAGAAGGAGGCAAAGTTAACAATGATGCTAAAATCTGGAACTCAGGCCAGGTGCCTATAATCCCATACCTATAATCCCAGTATTTTGGAAGGCCAAGGAGGGCCAGGAGTTCAAGACCAGCTTGGGTAACGTAGTGAGACCCTACCAATACAAAAAAACTTTTTTAATTAGCTGAGCGTGGTCGTTCACACCCGTTACTCCCAGCTACTCAAGAGGCTAAACGGGGAGTATGACTTGAGGCCAGGAGTTCGAGGCTGCAGTGAACTATGATCCTGCCACTATACTCCATTCTAGGCAATAGAGCAAAACAATTGTCTCTCTCCTTTTTTTTTTTAAATTGAATCATAGCTGCATACATTAGTGCAATCAAGGGGTACAATGTGCTGGTTTCATATACAATCTGAAATGTTTTTATCAAACTGTTTAACATACCCTTCATAGCATTTTCTTAGTTATCATATGAAGACATTTGTATTCTGCAGTTAGTAAGCTTTGCCTGTACCCTTCTAAGATGCACCAACTTGTCTCTTAAATAAATAAATACTTAAAAATAAGATTTGGCCAGGCACAGTGGCTCTTGCCTGCCTGTAATCCTAGCTCTGAGAGGCCGAGGCAGGCAGAGTGCCTGAGCTCAGGTTTGTGATCAATCTAAGCAAGGAAAGACCCTGTCTCTACTAAAAAGAAGAAAAATGATCAGGGAGCCTATAGTCCTGGCTACTTGGGAGGCTGAGGCATGACCATCACTTGAGCCCAAGAGTGTGAGGATGCTATGAGCTATGACACCATGGCACTCAAGCCCAGGGTGACAGAGTAAGACTTTGACTCAAAAATAAATAAATAATAAATAAATACATAATAAAAATAAGATTTGGAACCCAGGGGCTGTGTTGTCTTGGGGAGAGACTGAAGTTGGAGAAGCCAGAAGATGGGGAGTTGTAGGAAGAATGCTGATCCCAGATTTGTTGCCTTAAGCTAGATGGCCACTAGCACAATGGTTGGCATGAGTGGGCACTCAAAAAATATTTACTTAGGCTCAGTGCCTGTGGATCAAGCGGCTAAGGCGCAGCCACATACACCTGAGCTGGCAGGTTCGAATCCAGCCGGGCCCACCAAACAACAATGATGGCTGCAACCAAAAAAAAAAAAATAGCCAGGCATTTTTGCGGGTGCCTGTAGTCCCAGCTACTTGGGAGGTGGAGGCAGGAGAATCGCTTGAGCCCGGGAGTTGGAGGTTGCTGTGAGCTGTGATGCTACAGCACTCTCCCCAGGGCAACAGCTTGAGGCTCTGTCTCAAAAAATATATATACGTTTACTTGGATAAATGGATGGATGGATGGGTCCTATTGAGCTAGAATGGACATCTCTGGGAGATAATAAAAAAAAAAAAGTAGCGTTTACTGCCTACTTAGTATTTGTCATTATCTGACAAATCCCCACAGCAATCCTGTGAGTCAAGAACTATTGTTATCCTCTTTAGATGAGAGGAAATTGGGCCTGGAAAAGTTCAGCAACTTCAACAAGGTCTCACCAATAACAAGTGATGGAGATGAGGTTTGAAGTCAACCTTCAGTCTGTCCCCAGAACCCACAAGTGTGGACTTGATGCTTTGTTCAGCTGCTCTCAAGTTGAGAAAGCCTCTGCCCCTTCTCAGCTCACACTCTCATCTCAGCTATGTTTTCTTGGCATAGGGCTTGGAACCTGACAGTGCTGAATAAATTCTTGTTGGTTTCTGGAGCAATCCCTTGTTAGACAGAGCCTCACCTCTGACTCATCTCCACTTTCCTGCTGGGATTGCTTCTAGCAACAGGACTTCTAAGACTGGAGCCCTAGAGCAATCCAAGTCCAAGCCAACAGTTTTCTGGATGGCCACTGTGTTCTCAAGGGCCCAATCACCAACCCGTGCCCCCTGTCCCTCAGCCCTCACCTTCTCAAATTCGCCCATGGGGGCAGGGCAACTGGTGGGGTCCTGGCACACGCACATGGGGGTGTTGTTCTCATCCAGCTCGCACACCTTGCCATGCTTGCAGTGGTGGTTCTGGCAGGGGTCTGGTAGGGAACAAGGGCATGGAGTTAGCAGCACCCAGGCTGGTGCATCCACCCAACCCTATTGAGGCAGATCAGGCCAGCAGTCCTTGGCTATGGTTCCTTCTCTGGGCTAAGGCAGCTCAGAGCCGTCCTCTCTGCTCTTGCACTGGGCCTAGCAATCCTCACTTAGGGGAGCAGTTGGCTCAGTCAGCCTGGGGATTAGTGACTCGGTCAAAGTCAGGCACTCTTTGTGGGGCTTAAGGCTCAGTCTAGGGCTGGGCTCGATGGCTCATACCTAGCCACCTGTAATCCTAGCAACTCTGGGAGACCTTAGGCAGGTGGATTGCTTGAGCTCAAAAATTTAAGATCAGCCTGAGCAAGAGTGAGACCACAACTCTACTAAAAATAGAAAAACTAGCTAGGTATTGTGGCAGGTGCTTGTAGTCCCAGCTACTGGGGAGGCTAAGGCAGGAGGATCGCTTGAGCCCAAGAGACTTAGGTTGTTACACGGCACTCTACCCAAGGTGACAGAGTAAGACTCTGTCTCAAAAAAAAAGTCTCAGTCTCAGTCTGGGACCCAGAAACACTAGATGCCATACAGTTTCTCTGAGGATTGAAGCACCCATTGTGTTCTAGGCTCAGCTGAAGTGATCACAATGAGACATCTCAGGATTCTAGAATAGACTTTCTAGAATGCCTTGGATAATCAGCTGTTGTCAAGGAGCCAGGGTGCTGTGACTTGAGTGGCTGTAAAGGAAAGGGGAGAAGAGCCCCAGACCCACCCTGGACAATAGAGCTCGGCTGTGTCTGGTAAACAGCCGATGAGGTGGGCGTGGAGGAGGGAAGGAACATGACTCGTACAGGCCCCTTTGCTCCAACAAAAACTCCGTGCCCAGCTACATCTAAAGACCATAGTTATCCGCTCAGGATAAGAGTTTAATGCAGCCTTTTCCTTATGTTGCTTTATTTTGGGCATTTCAATCATCCTTTGTTGATGCCTTGTCTGCCAGGCACTGGGCCAAGTGCTGTCATGCTTTGTCTCAGAAAGCTGTGTATATCCTTGGGACAAGAGTCTCCCATCTTCATCATCCCATGTTGCAGACTGAGGACCGTGAGGCCCAGAGGAACGAACCGAGCTGTTGTGGAGATGCCATGATTCGAACTTTGGTGGGCTTTCTTCCAAAGTTCATGCTCTTAACCCGTTGAGTACAAATGCCTCAGCAATGTGGGCTCCAGCCAGAGGCCCTAGGTCGGGTCTCTCCCTCTGGCACCAACCCACAGGCAGCATCATATGAGTTGTGTCAGGCCTCATTCCCTCAGGACCTCATTTGGGGGGATGTGTGAAAATCAAATGAGTATGCAAGCTCCTCGTCTCTGCTCTCAGATCTGCTCCTATGTGGGGCTTGGGCTGAGACACAGGCAACAGGATCCCAGTGACCAAATGTGACCTGTGACCTCGGTAGGAATGTGAAATCCAACTTTAGAATCAGGGCAGAGAGCCATTTGCAGGAACTTCTCTTCCTGTCCCTGACAGCACGGATGACCTGGCTATAAATTGATCTTGCTGGATCCCAGGAGACTGAGTGCCAGTTTCCCAACCTTTAAGTCAAAGCTGTTTTCCCCCCATAGCCCACTGAAGACCCCACCCTGCATTTCCTCGGGAAGCAACCTCACATAGGCTGCCCCAGGTCCCAGGCCAGGCATCAAGGGCACACTGGATATGCCAAGTCACAGAGAAGCGACCTACTCTCAGTCACCACCTCCTCTTCGGTTTCCTCAGCACCTTCATCAAATTCTCCTACTTCCACCTGAACAGGGTTGGCTCCCACAGGTACCTTTGGGAGGGAGGGAGACGAATGAGTCAAATGGTCCCCACCCCTGTCCGAGACCCAGAAGAAAAGGGCGAGGAGTAGAGGGGGACTTGCCTGAAGCTCCAGGTGTCCCCAAGGGGGTCATAACAGACAAGCTGAGAAAGCTGGGCTGGACCCTGGCCCAGAGAGCACAGATGCTGGGACTGGAACTTTACGTTCAATCCGTCAGACCCCTAACATGGGTTTTATAATGCCCTGGAATTCTCTTGAGATGACTCAGAGGACACCAGGGGTGTCAAGGCAAGAGGCAGTGCAAGCCCTCCTCCCTGACAGCCACATCTGAGCAGCTCCCCTGTCCTCTGTTTTACCTAGGGGAGACCATGGGTGGTCACAGAAGAAAATGCGTCCCACAGTTTAAAAAAAAACCCAAATCCTTGATGATGATGACGTCCCGAGGATGTCTGAAGTCAAAAAAAAAACCACAATCCTGGCCCCCAATTGTAGGGTTCCTTTGAAGGTCTGGAAAGCACTCAGGAGTGCGTCTGGTCATGGGGGTACTCAGGATTTTCATCTGTGCTGAGTGTGTACAGAGGGACAAATGCTCCAGGCCTCATCAAGCCCCACGGCACCTGCCTGGATTCCCCAGGGGACACGTGGGGGAGGGGGGGAGATGCTGGGGCCATACCACGTACCTCGGCCACCTCAGCCACGCTTTCCTCCACCACCTCGGTCTCATCAGGCAGGGCTTCCTGCTGCTGCTAGAAAAGAAAGTAGGGTTCAGAGAGGTGGTCAGGCCCAAGGCCAACTTTGCTTCCAAACATAGGCTAGAACACAGGCTGGGAGATTCTGGAGAGCAACTCTTTGGAGATCCCCAAGGCTGTGCTGCGGGAGATGCCATGAGTGGGAGACAGAGCAAAGGAGAAGCCAGAAATGTGACCCCTCCACACAGAACACTGGAGCAGCACCCCTTTTATAAATTTTATATACACGGTTCTATGTAAGATTTAGCTTAGAAAAGCATTTCTGCTGCTTTGAATTCCTGAAAGTCTGAAAATCACGGATGCAGACCAACTGCCCCATTTTGCAGAAGGGAAAACTGACACCCAGGCATAACATCATGAATTTTAAAAGATGTTATTATCTTATTAATATTATTCACATTAATATTATTAGACAATTCTTTCTTGCAATTTCAACTTGCAATAGGAAGAGGTGAGAATGACATAATTCTGAGGCTTCTGGCTGCCTGGAGCAGCTTCTAAAAATAATGCCAACTGCGCCAAATCTTTTGCCCAGTATCTACCAGCCCAGTTAAGATTGCCAGGGTCTACCATCACTTGCACCTGCTAGTGAAGAGGGAGTAAGAGGGCTGCTGGTCTTTGCCTGCTGCACATTTCCTCCCCCTTTCCTGGCGATGGCTTTAGATCCTCTGTGGATAGCTGCTCCTGACCCTTTGTGAGCAATTCATAGAGGGGCTGGCAATCAAGGTACCCCACACTTCCCCAACTAAGAAGGAGGGCTCAGGGACTGAGCTCAGCTGGACTGACTCTTCTGTAAATTTTTAAATCTTGTTGGCACATTCTTTTGAGAGGCAAAATTGTTGGAGTTGATTCACTCAGATGGTAACTCCTCAAACTGTCCAGTAATTTCTCCCTCCCAATTCCGGGAGCTGCCTTTTCCAGTCCTCCCTAAGGCCTTTGATTTTTTTTTTAATCTGTATCTATTTCTGCCCTAATTTAGTCAGATTGAAGTCTAAAGACTGTTTCAGAAGATAACTCATCCCTCTCTTTGTGGCTTGCCCGGCTTCTAACATCATGCCCACCAGCATCCCTACCCTACCTGCAGCTCAAATTCTTCACATGATGAAGAGGTCAACCCGAGGCCATTGCTGGGAAGCTCTGACTGCTCAAAAGCTTATCTTCACATTCCATGGAACTTTGTTTACAATGGAACCTCCACCCAGGGATCTTCATCCCAGTTTTTGTTTGAGCTTATTAGTTTAAGCAAAAAAGTCTTCAAAAAAAAAAACAAAAACGAGGCTCGGCGCTTGAGGCTCAACGAGCTAAAGCACCAGTCACGTACACCTGAGCTGGCGGGTTCGAATTCAGCCTGGGCCCACCAAACAACAATGACGGCTGCAACCAAAAAATGGCTGGGCGTTGTGGCGGGCACCTGTGGTCCCAGCTACTTGGGAGGCTGAGGCAGGAGAATCGCTTGAGCCCAGGAGTTGGAGGTTGCTGTGAGCTGTGATGCCATGCACTCTACAAGCTTGAGGCTCTGTCTCAAAAAACAAAACAAAACCAAATAAAAAAAACCAAGTATTCCTCCGAATAAAAGTATACATC
>CAUYON010082667.1:0-10207 GCA_963573935.1 Arctocebus calabarensis
TAGTCCCAGCTACTCGGGAGGCTGAGGCAAGAGAATCGCTTAAGCCCAAGAGCTGGAGGTTGCTGTGAGCAGTGTGACGCCACAGCACTCTACCCAGGGTGATAAAGTGAGACTCTGTCTCTACAAAAAAAAAAAAAAAATGGCAGACCAATAATACATGTCTCTGTCCTCACTAAAAACAATATTGGTTAATGTTCTTCAATTTTTCTTACTAAGATAAAGAGAAGAAGTAAATAATTGCAGAGGACTTTGGACAATAGAACACAGAAGAACAAATGGTAACTAACTTGTTTATGATATTCTCTGCACTGTCCACAGCTTGTGAACATGAAACCTAGAACAAGCAAGCTGACTTATTCTACAGAATCTGAGGCGTTCAGGACCTGAGGACACCAGATGGCAAGAAACAGGGGCAAACCTTAGATTCAAAGCAGGTGAGTTTTACAAAGAAGACAGACAGAGTTAGATCTCCAGCACATCTCCCCAGCCTGACAAAGCAAGGCATTAATCTACAGAAGACTAGGGGCGTCAGTCTTTGGAAAAATTTAACTAGAGGGTTCTCAGGACCCAAATGCATCAGGCACAGTGGAGCAGTGGGATGAAGTGTGAGACTGAGAATGGGGACTCAAGTGACAGTCTGCATGCTGAACTTTAAGAACCACACAGCTTCTCCCTGCGTTCCCCATCACACCCGCCTGCCTCCTCCCTCCGTCCTCCTTCAGGAGGCTGGAGATACTCTGGAGAAACTGAAGTGCCCTGGAGAAACACCATCCATCACCTGCAGGACAACTTCACCCACTGCTGCTGAACTTTCAGCTAAGGGCAGCCAAGAATCACCAGACATTGGAGGAAAACTTCCCACATGCAAATGTGGGGCCAAAACAAAGAACATACAGAACTTACAGGCAACAAGAAACATAAAACTATGTGTGAGTGTGTATGTGTGTGTTTGTATCCTCAGAAAAATAAAAATGTCATCCAGTCCTAGTTTTATTGATACATTTTTTTGTGTATGAAAGGAACAATGAGAATGGGGTAGGATGCTTAGAAGTATAAACAAGTTAGAAATTTTTTGAAATCAGGAGAGGGGTTGAAGAAGAGGTCAAAAAAACCTTCCAGGAAGTAGAAAAATTTGTGAAAAGAAATCACAAGAGGCACAGAAGACCAGTACATGTCAAAACAACCAAAGTTCTAGAAACAACCAGAGGGAAGAAAAACGTAAGATTTCCACAGCTAAAGTACATGAGTCTTCAGGTTGAAAGGGCTCAGAGAAGTCTCAACAAAATTAATGAAAGAACACACACATCACCATAAAATTTCACAACCAGAGAAAAAGAAAAGATTTTTTTTTTTAAGTTTCCAGAGAGGAGAAAGTAAAAAGATCACAAATAAAAGATCAGGAATCAAAGTGACATAAAAATGGAAAAGCATGAAAAATGCCTGCAAATTCTAAAAGAAAACAATTTCGATCTTTAGTTTACCCTCATATTTGAGAGATCATTTGTCTGGCACAGAATTAAAGATAATAGATATGCAAGGGCTCAAGAACTTGGCTTCCTATTAAAAGATGCTTAGAAAGAAATTAGAGGATGTGCACCAGCAAAACAAAACAGTAAGCAAAGAAGAGGATGATAAAGGATTCTGAAAACAATAATCCTAGCAAAGAACCACCACAAAGGGAAATACCAGTGTAATAGCTCCATGGCAAGCAGAGAGAGCGACCTTGCACATTAAAGGAAGGGGACTGAGGGCTCCAGGCTGCTTGTAGCAATTACTTTCACATAATAACCTCCAAGTAAAATGAGAAGAATCACAGGAAAGGGAGCATGTATTCATATTGCTGGGTAAGCAGGGACAAAACAGCAGAACTATAACAATATGAATGGTTACTATTAATTTAACCAGAGTCTTCAGGTAATAACAAAAAGTCGTAGATAACATCTAAACCTTACAAAACAAGAAAAGTGGTATATGCACATTATTTAGAAATGCAGAGACCAACACGAAAAGAAACAGCTACAAATGAAGGAGCAGGAGTCTACAGAACAAGGCTCTTATCACAAACCCACAGAGACTATGTGAAGAAAAAGACAGGGAAAGGGCTGACTCATGGTTACTTTTTGAAGAATATGTGAAAGGAAGGAAAGTTTAAGATGTTTCCTTATAATCAAGAGTAGGGAAGGTTAATATATCTGGAGAATGAGGCAATTGGTGGGGGTAGAAAAGAATTTAACTGGGTAACCACTTCCCAAAGCATGTAATACATTCTGGTTCCTCACATAGGTGTCTTCCCTGGCCTCTCAGAATATAAATTCCTCAAAGGCGGGTACTTCTTTTGCCCCTCCTACAGGGGTTGGCATTCAGCAGTGATTTAAAAAACATAAGTTGAAGGCAAAAGCAGCTAAGATGAGCAGGGCCAGCCATCACCATGCAGACGTCACAGGCCTGTGTGTGTTCGTAGGAGCTGAGCTGAGTGCAGGAGACTAATTTATGCTCAATAAAGTCAAAAGGAGAAAAACAGCATACCAAAATCACACACGAAATTAATCCTCGGATACCTTAATTTCCAAACTTTAGGTTTTTGGTTTTGGCTTTGTCTCTACCAATAAAATGAAGAAAATGATATGAAACTTTTCAACTTGCATTCTAGATCTCTGCTCATTCCTGCCTAACTCTGAACACCTGAAATGTTCTTTCTCGCCCCGCCCCTGTCCATGTTCCACACATCCTTCTACCACCTTCGAAGAGGTCATTCCCCCTTAAAAAAAACTTTTTTTTTTTTTTTTTTGAGGCCGAGTCTCACTCGGGTGCGCCAGACTAGAGTGCTGGGGTGTCATCCTAGCTCCTCAAACTCCTGGGCTCAAGCAAGCCTCTTGCCTCAGCCTCCTGAGTAGCTGGCACGACAGGTGCCTACCACAAGGCCTGGCTAATTTTCCTTTTTTTTTAAGTAGAGACAGGGGTCTCACTCTGGCTCAGGCTGGTCTTGAACTTCTGAGCTCAGGTGATCCACCTGCCTCAGCCTCCCAGAAGGTAGGACTGCAGGTCTGAGCCACCGTGCCTGGCCTCCCTTTAAATCCGTTGCCCTGGTATCGCTCACACGGTGGGCTCTCCCCTCTGCTGCACTTACCACCATTCCTAATGAGACGCTTGCCTGGGGATGCGGGTGTTGTCTGCTGGGTAAGACTGCAGCTGTCGGAGGTGAGAGGCACACGGGTTTGTCCAGCGTCCACTAATCCTACTCTGTGCAGGACGGCTGGCCTCTCTTTTTTATAAACAGTAGTCACGGTTTCCATCCTTCCTCAGGAGCTCTTTAAACAAGAGGAAACAAACTGGCACTCTGGAGGCTAAAATGGCCCAGAGAAGTACGAAATTGAGTCAACACAGTTGTTTTTGTGAAATAAAATTGCATAAATATCTATACTTCTAACTGCTCTTGAAAAATCAAAGCAGCCATTTTGGACTTGTATGGTAACACCCCATGTCTAGACTAGAGTGAGAGGAAGAGAAAGGCTGGATGCGAGTCTGTGAGCCGGCATGTTCTCCTGAGGAAAGTGCTTGGCGCTATCACCGGATCCACAAAAGATCTACTGACCAAAAAGAGGTCAGGAGCCTTTCAACAGGCCCTCTTCCCTCCCTAGCCCTTTAACGTCCTCACCAGATCTGCAGTTGGGTACAGATTTGAATTTCAGTCCTTTAATCTCTTTTCAGACTCCCTTCAGCCCTTAATCACTTTTCTGACTCTTTTCTAAATGACTCTAATTTGTCTGAATCCAACTGGGAAGTCCTGCATTTCTTTTCCTTGGGAAGATGTAACACAGTTTAGAACTACTAAGCCAGGGCTCCCCTAAAGGCTTTTAGAAGGAATATCCAAGATTGGACATGTTAAATCAATTCTCACAGCAGCTCCCCTCAGAAAGGAAAACGTAGAGAATGGAGGCAACAGACTCTTGCATCTAGATAAACCCCTGTGATTTCTGCATCTAGACAATCCCCCGTGATTTCTCATGTATTGGACTGTCATAGGCTAATGGGTCAGAGGGATTTGCTCCTGCAGCCATCTTGAAATATCCTAACAGCAAGAAGAATTGGAACTACCCATAACTCAGAATGAGTGACTATGACCATCTCTGATGACACAAGCACTCACACACGCACATACTCTCACACACGGTGTATGCACACACGTACTAGCGCATGTGCATGAATTTGTAATCAGCCAAGCCTGCCCTACCCAATCCCAGAGCATCCTAAAGCATTGCACAATTTTCTCTGACTGAAGGTAATCATAATACATAAATAAATTTCTGTCAAAGGAGAATTAATTTAAATTCCTCTCAAAGCTTTTCAAGAGGCAGAAAAGCCTGCCGTTCACAGATACCTTCTCCTTGTTTAATGACTTGGATTATTCTGTTTATCACAAGCCAAAGGTGACTTGGTAGTTGGATTGATAATAGCTCTTTCTCAAATTGCTTCTCCATGGGGTTTCTGCCTTGTTTTTTGTTTTGTTTTGGATGTGTAGAGTTTTTGACCAAATGACTCTCCCCTACTGGAAGCAGAGTAGGCAATGGGGTCTTGGGCACAGTAAGGCTCAAACAGAATTTGTGCCAATGCTCTAGGGAACCAATGAGTTGCTGGAATGGAGCACCACCCACCCCAGAGTCTCAGCAGGACTGTGTGGTGGAGCCCTTCACCTGATAGTCATCAGAAATCCCATTGCAGGGAAAAATCTGCAGGGGGGGCCTATATGCTTGGTTCAATTCTAGAACTTTCAATGTGTGCACCTTGAGTTTTTGCCCTACCTGACAGTGTTGCTAGGAAATAAAAAAAGTAATAGTATAGAAAAAGCTCTGAAATGCTTGAAAAATGTTCCAGTAGATAAGTATGGGGGGCTTCTAACTCTACAGCTACCAGCCCCCAAATCTGTAATGTCTATTGTCTATCACTACACTGATTTTCCTGGAGTTGCCTTTCCTTCACATTGTTGTTGTTAACATTTGGGGTTTCCCTAGAGTGACCACCAACAGCCAGAATTCAGGCAAGACTGGCTAAAACTGAGAGAGCTCAGAGGGTCTTCAATATCTGGGTCCTCTTGCCTTGGCCTTCTCAATTATCTCTAACCTGATTATAACATTTCTCTGTGTCAATGCCTCCAAAAGACGCCCACAGCTCTTCAGAGAAAGATGAATCCTCCCACAGGGCTGTTGTGGCCCAGCCCTTGTGCCCACCTCCTGCCATTCTCCCGGTGTTCTCTCAGCTCAAGGCATGCTGCCTTTCTTTATGAATGTGCACTTATCACATTCCATCCTATTGCAGAGCTTTTGGATAAGATATATCCAACCTAGAGGGCTCCGTCCCCTCTTTATCTTGCTCTAACCCTTCCACAGCCTTCCTGACTCGGTTCATAAGCCGCTCTGCCTGGAAGCCATTCCCTGAACACTTAGCTCCATCCAAGTAAAGGCTCACTCTCCTGTGAGCACTCCGCACAGCTGCACTGTTACTTGTGTGCTTAGAATTAGTAGCTGCCTCCCACCTTGGATTCTAAGCTCTGTGAGGGAAGGGATTACCTGTTTTTGTTCACTAACTAACTGTATCACAGAATAGAGGCTTACTAAATTTCAGATGGATGCACGGACAGAAGGATGAATGCACAGTCCCATCCAGACTGCCTTCCTCCCTTTCCTATTTGTAGAGAACGCACGATTCCATCACACTGTCTTCCTCCCTTCCCTGTGTGTAGAGAAGGCACGATTCCATCAGACTGCCTTCCTCCCTTTCCTGTGTGTAGAGAACGCACGATTCCATCAGACTGCCTTCCTCCCTTCCCTGTGTATAGAGAACGCACGATTCCATCAGACTGCCTTCCTCCCTTCCCTGTGTGTAGAGAACGCACGATTCCATCAGACTGCCTTCCTCCCATCCCTGTGTGTAGAGAACGCATGATTCCATCAGACTGTCTTCCTCCCTTCCCTGTGGGTAGAGAACGCATGATTCCATCAGACTGCCTTCCTCTCTTCCCTGTGTGTAGAGAACGCACGATTCCATCAGACTGTCTTCCTCCCGTCCCTGTGGGTAGAGAACGCACGATTCCATCAGACTGCCTTCCTCCCTTCCCTGTGTGTAGAGAACGCACGATTCCATCAGACTGCCTTCCTCCCTTCCCTGTGTGTAGAGAACGCACGATTCCATCAGACTGTCTTCCTCCCGTCCCTGTGGGTAGAGAACGCACGATTCCATCAGACTGCCTTCCTCCCTTCCCTGTGTGTAGAGAATGCACGATTCCATCAGACTGTCTTCCTCCCGTCCCTGTGTGTGGAGAACGCACAATTCCATCAGACTGCCTTCCTCCCTTCCCTGTGTGTAGAGAACGCACGATTCCATCAGACTGCCTTCCTCCCTTCCCTGTGTGTAGAGAACGCACGATTCCATCAGACTGCCTTCCTCCCTTCCCTGTGTGTAGAGAATGCACGATTCCATCAGACTGCCTTCCTCCCTTCCCTGTGTGTAGAGAACGCACGATTCCATCAGACTGTCTTCCTCCCTCCCCTGTGTGTAGAGAACGCACGATTCCATCAGACTGCCTTCCTCCCTTCCCTGTGGGTAGAGAACGCACGATTCCATCAGACTGCCTTCCTCCCTTCCCTGTGTGTAGAGAACACACGATTCCATCAGACTGTCTTCCTCCCTTCCCTGTGTGTAGAGAACGCACGATTCCATCAGACTGCCTTCCTTCCGTCCCTGTGTGTGGAGAACGCACGATTCCATCAGACTGTCTTCCTCCCGTCCCTGTGTGTGGAGAACACACGATTCCATCAGACTGTCTTCCTCCTGTCCCTGTGTGTGGAGAACGCACGATTCCATCAGACTGCCTTCCTTCCATCCCTGTGTGTAGAGAACACACGATTCCATCAGACTGCCTTCCTCCCTTCTCTGTGTGTAGAGAACGCACGATTCCATCAGATTGTCTTCCTCCCATCCTTATTTGTAGAGAATGCACAGTCCCATCCAGACTGTCTTCCTTCCCTCCCTATTTGCACATCCAATTCTGTCACATTTTCACCTTTGGTCATGAGTTTCCTCTGTCCCGAAGGTCCTGCACCCACACCATCACCTGTTTGTTCAGAGGCCTAACTCCTCTACTACTACAAAAAACCTTGTACACCTCCGATTTCCTAAGGCATTACCTTTGTTTCTCTTTCTTTTACTGGCACCCCTGCATAACTCTGGATCACCCCTCTGCTTTAGGATAGACCAGAATACCCAGCCATGGAGCTTCCTGGGCAGTCTCCGAGGGGGTGGAAGATGCCAACTCGAAGTGAGGTAGCATTAGCTCCTCCTAGGACAGAGCTTTACCAATGCAAAAAAGGAGAGGCGGGAGGGAGGCTGGCAGCTAAATCTAGCCCTCTTTCTTCCTCCTACGGGCTGTTTTAAGATGTGTCCCCTCTTTGGGACCCTCCTGCAGAAGAGACAGATGTCATTCTTTAGGATCACCAGATGATGACATTTAGCATGGCCAAACCTCCCAACACATCGCACTGCATCTTGCCTTGTCCCCCTTCCTTTTTCCCTCACCCTCACCATCCAGGCTTTATCTTGGAAATGAATTGCTAGCACCTTAGTCTTTCCCTTGGCCCCTGCTCTCTTGAGCATCCAGGCAGATACCATCTGGATAAAGAGAGCAGCTGTCCCTCTAGCTCAAGCACACAGTACAGTTCTTTGAGAGAAACTTCCCACTAAATGTCACAGGAATGACCAAAGCTACTGAAAACATGGCCTGGGCTTTCAGAGGAAATTTATAATCCCACTCTTAATTCTTCACTAGTCAGAACTCGCCATTAGGGGTATTGATTTTAATTTTTGAGAAACCCACTTTAAAATTGTGTCTCTCAAATATTTCAAATGACTGACCCTCTTAAAGAATCTGGTGAAAGCCCTGAATTCCCCTTCCCAGAAAAATGCACACGTGCACCTGTTCAGTCTCAGTTTAGGGAGTTATCAGAACCCCTTGAGTGCCATCTGTAGATTTCATGTTAAGAAACCCTGCTTTAGAAAAACAGAGGCAACGAAGAATACAATCAATGGGTTCTGACAAGTAGAGTAGTGGACACCATGTTTATACGGAACTGCTGAGAGAACAACTAAATCTAAAAGAAAATAACAGCCAGGGACGCACGACATGCCAGCCAGTGTGTCTGAAGGCCTATCAGGTAGAGGAGGATCTGATTTCCTGTTAGATCTGGCTGTGCTTCCTCTGTGTTCAAATCACCCTATGAGCACACTGCAATTCTAACCGATGAACTATAAGTCCTTTATCTGAAGGGCCAGATAGAAATAGGGCTCCATTTTGGACATAAATGCCAAAGCAGGGCAGGAGACTTTACCGCCATCCCTGTTCCCTCCCTGCTTCACAAAATCATTCTTAGCTCAGGAGCCCTACAGAAATAGCTGGCAGGCTGGCCTTGGAACACAGGCCACGATCTCCCTGCATCAGACTGTGGCCACCGAGGAACCTGGTCCATCTTCCCCACCACCCTCCGAGTTTCTCCAAAGCAGAAGTTGTAACTCCTTTCACCCTGAGATCCTAGTTGTAACACCATGATGGCTGCACAATCAAAGCTTAATCTATCCATGCTGAATGAAAGAGTCCCCCACAAAGACTCTCTTGCCACCCAGACTCAGCTGATCTCGCCTCACCTTGCGAGGCCCGCTGACCATGCCTAGGCACCTAGTCATGCTGTTAACTGTTGCTGCCCACAGGCTCCAGTGACTTATTAAATGAGTGGCTTAGACAGAAAAACCAGAGAATTCATTGTCAATTTTCTGCTTCTGACATGAAAACGTAAAATAACTACTCACTAGGTATTTCCATAAACTAGACTTTTTGAATTATTATTCAAAGTGGGGATGACACCAGGAAATCTGTTAAATATTCTTATGCAGCTGTTCACATCTTAGCATTTAATTAGTTATAATTGCAATCTAAAAACAATTAAACTCTGTGGGGGTTATTTACTGCATCTCCTGATGATTCTGTCTTTCTGCATTGCAGAAGAGACAACTGGAAAGAGAGATATGGGTCGAGAGCTGCTGAGATCAAACGGCCTGAAGTTATTGTCACAAATGGTTAATTTCCTTTGGCATTCTTTTGGGGTAAAGGTAGGGTGATTCTTTTTCTTTCTTTCTTTTTTTTTTTTGCATTATTTTGCAATTTTAGAACACAAAGTTCTAACTTCTCAAATAGCATAGCCCAAACTTGGTGATACAGACTTGTAGTTTTTGCCACAGCACAAGAAGATCAGCCATTTCTGAAGGGCCTTGCTCACATCATAAACTCACCAGCACTTATACCCCTAAACACAAGTTGGAGCCAAAATTTATATACATTTATACCACTAGTCAAGAAGTTGGGATAGGAAAACAAAGGGGAATTGAAGTGTGTTAATGTTCTCGTCTTATACAATAGAAAACTAACAAGTTAAACTTTCCCAGGAAATAAATGGATTTATGAATACTGAAAAGAGAGAGAGAGAGTACATAAATGTAATGTAGTATCTGAACGGGAGAAATAAAGGAAAGTGGGGAAAACTAAAGATGTCTGAATAAATCTGGATGCTAGTTCATAATAATGTATCATTACTGGCTCATTAATTTGTGTACTGACCCACGTACCATACTCATGTAAGATATTAATAATAACAGAAACTGGGGCAGCGCCTGTGGCTCAGTGAGTAGGGTACCAGCTCCATATACTGAGGGTGGTGGGTTCAAACCCGGCCACGGCCAAACAGCAACAAAAAAATAGCCAGGCGTTGTGGCAGATGCCTGTAGTCCCAGCTTCTTGAGAGGCTGAAGCAAGAGAATCACCTAAGCCTAAGAGTTAGAGGTTGCTGTGAGCTGTGACATCATGGCACTCTACCAAGGGTAAAAAAGTGAGACTCTGTCTCTTAAAATATATATATATATTAATAATAACAACAGAAACTGGATGCAAAGTATATAGGAACCCTCTGTATTAACTTTTCCATGTATCCTTCACTATTCTTTTTTTTTTTTTTTTTTTTTTTGAGAGAGAGCCTCAAGCTGTCACCCTGGGTAGAGTGCTATGGCATCACAGCTCACAGCAACCTCCAATTCCTGGGCTCAAGCGAGTCTCTTGCCTCTGCCTCCCAAGTAGCTGGGACTACAGGCACCCGCCACAACGCCCAGCCAT